>JAHWFP010003282.1:0-21159 GCA_023313725.1 Lithobius niger
GCATCACAAGCAGTAAACCACGGTCGTTTACATTTAAATGTTCTAACACTCAAACTGTTTTGATCAGCTTGGCCAGACAACACTTTCCGTTAAACAAATTCCAATCTTTTGGTAGAAATATACCCAAACTGCTAATTGTTAAGATTAAATTTAACGAAACTTGATAAAAATCAGCGCTGTTATACGTCAAAAGTTCGTGTTGCAGAAATCGTGAAGCTGTAGACTAAGATAAACCACGTTAGCGTATCCAGATTGGTAACGACTGATCTTTATCAATGACGTAATGCTTAAATAAAGGCGGTTCACGAGTAACAATCAACGCAAGGCATCATGCGATTGTTGCCAACTCGAACAAGTTCTGACGTCATCACGTCGATCTATGAAGAAGAAAGCGTCCCATCTTCGTCAGCCAGCCTTGCTAGCTGGCTGACAAATTCAACCAAAATAATCATAAGTATATTAGTTTCAAGGTAAAATGCATAGTCAAATTATTGACATTGACTCGTATTTCGGGTTAGTAACTGCAACTACCGAGCTTTTACTTGGTCTTTCTCGCACTGTTGAGGAATGGGACTCGGCGTGTCGCCGCAGTCGCCGTGAGGAGGTGGTATTGGCCCGTTTGCGCATTGGTCACACTCGACTTACTCACTGTTTCCTTTTGCGGGGGGTTGACCCTCCTGAATGTTATTTGTCGGCGGCCACTTACGGTCCGGCACTTCCTTGTTGATTGTTGCCATCTTGATGGTTTTCGTCGTCGTTTCCATCTTCCGCATGACATTGTGCGTCAATTGGGCGATAAGTCTGTCCTCCTGTCCGGTGTTTTTCAATTTTTGCAGGAGGTACAGATGTATGACAAGATTTAGATTAGGGGTTTGAATAATATCTCTGTAATGTGTGGTGCAGTGGCAACCCGGACCACTGCACTGTGACTGAGGTTGGCGCTAATGACCAAGCTGTCGACGCGCCATTAAGCCTCAATCCCCCCCCCCCCTTAAGAAATGTAGCGTACTACATATTGGAAAACCTAATTTTAAATGGGAACATCGACTTTCTCATCTTTTTGTTTTACCACACACAGAAACTGTTAAAAATCTTGGCGTTTGGTTTACATCCAATTTGAAAGTGAGAACTCACTGTAACCATGTTGCAAAGATGGCTAGTCAGCGCTCTGCATGGATTAAAAAGGTGTTTACCACCGGTGATGTCGATACACTTGTGTGGGTTTTTAAGGTGTATGTCAGGCTTATTCTTGAGTATGCAAGTGCTGTTTGGTCGCCTTACTTGAAGGGCGATATAAACCTAATTGAATCTGTACAGCGTTGCTTCACCAAGTCACTTCGTGGTTTAAAGGAGTTTTCCTATGCCAGGAGGCTTGAATAAACTAAATTAGATTCGCTCGAATTACGCCGTCTGAAGGCTGATTTGTACCTTACTTATTCATTACTGCATGGTCTGGTAGATGTTGATTTCGGCAGATATTTCGAACTCCGTGCTAATAAACGTACACGTGGTCATCCTCTAACATTTGTTGCTGGAGTGTTCCACACTGACTGCTGGAAGCACTTTTTTGCTAACAGGGTTGTCAAGGTGTGGAATGATCTACCGGCGAGTTGGTGACAGCACCCTCGTTACTTTCTTTCAAAACGAAATTGCGGGCTGTAGATTTGTCTAAGTACCTGTCTGTTTTTATGTAGTTTATTTCAGTGTTTTAACTTTTGTTAGTGCCATACTGGCTCGTTTTACTGATATTGTTGCCATGTTTCTTTATTTTATTTATTTTATCTTTTTTAACTGAACCCAGAACATTGTTCTGTTAGTTTTAACTTTACTACTCTCTTGCTTGTTTGCACATCTTGTTTTTATTTTTTGTTGCTTAACAGCCTTAGGCTGAATATTAGTGACCCCGGTCCATTTCAGGCCTGTGTGCTAAAGCACCAAATGTTTTATTATTATTATTATTAATCTTAACTCAGAAGTTTATCATTGCCAATGTTAAATGTTTCAGCAAACTATTTAGACAGTTTTTACAGTGGGGTGGTTTATTTTTCATGTAACATATTGACAAATGGAAATGGATTATTTGCTTATTGGTGGTTTGGGCTGAGACAAAATGGCGAGTTTGATTTTGGCCGGGTGCTATCAAAGTGCGTTAGGTACAGTATTGTCAGTTACTAATAATGGTATCAAAAATTCGTATTGCGCAAATTTTAATTTGCTAATAATTAATCGTAGGAAAATTCGCACTTTTCTTTTAATGAAAATTATTCTACAGAGGTGTACTCCAATAAACCGGGTGGCAAACTTGTATTTTTTATTATTATTATTATTATGCTACAGTTGGCGCAAGTAACAATTTACGTCCATGTTTTTTTTATTCTTATTATTATTATTGTAGATTCTAAGAGTTGCAGTTATTTACAACTGCGTTTTTCTAATCTTAGTTTCGTAACAATTATTTCTTATTTCAAGTTCATTTATTGAAATTTAAAATTAATAGGCAATGTGTCAAAATTTGTGGCCACGAAAGTCGTGTGTGCCTCAGTTTTTTTTTTTTTAAGTGTACGCATTCTTTTTTTTTATGGGCATTAAATGCGTCATTCAATACATGGACCTTTCGCATATTTCCCTGAATGTAAGTTCTTTTCAGTTGTCTGTGCATGATAATTTTTTGCTGTTTTTCTTAGTCAATAGTTACCCTTGGCCTTAAAAAAAAAGATTGTAAGGTTGGTTTATACGTTATTATAAAAACATAACAGATTCTTCAGGGCGAGTTTTTTTTTTTTGGGGGGGGGGGAGTAATCTGCTTTGGCCTCTGAGGAGTGGCAATCCGTCTAGATCTAACTCGGCGGAGTCGATTGACCCTGCAAGCCAACGTAGCTTACCTAATCAGGACGCAATTCAGCAGAGTTGCGGGACGTGAGGGAGGGAACGGGTTTAGCTAGAACTAAACACAAAAGTCAGTGGGAATATTTAATGGCTTTGTAGTCCTGTTTTACAGATAAAGCTCGTTAGGGTTCAATAATAAACTTGATTCACAAGTAAAGAATTAACCTAGATTAATTTCCCTGAATATTCTTTTAAACAAACATTACTGCTAACATTTGTTTTTTTTTACAGCATTTGTTTGATTTTTCGGAACATGATATACTAGTTGCTACAGCTTTGCTTTTTTTTTTTTTTTTTGTAGGCTATACCATTAGCTTTCAGAAATCACAAGTCCACACGTCTATATTGTATGACATTCCTGAATTATGCCACTCTACATATTTTTTAAATTTGGATCATAATTATGGCTTAATTTTTACGGGAAGCAGGCAGCTCCCGACATTAACTATAGTTGGAGGGATTAATTCTTTGGGAAGAATTAAATGCGCGCAGCCGTAAAAATTTTTGATGACTTGCTTAAATAAATGTTTTTCGTAAGTCATGTACATGAAACATGTTATTACATTTTTATGAACCACCTTAGATTTCTGTTACACGGGCCTTCCAGCTGAAAACCATCACCAAGTTTCCAAGGTGCGTACCATGTCCAAAAAAAAAAGACATTCACGTGGAGAAGATTAATAAATCAAATGGACAAAAGTTTTTTTGTGAGAAAACAGCGTGAAAAATGTTTTCCGTTAGCAAGGACGGATAGGGGATACAGCTAAGTTGAGTGTGCGGTGCTCACCAGAAGTAGGAATTAAAATTTAAAAATAGTTTAGCTTTTTGCAATTTACCAATAATGCAATTAATGCAATTTACCAATAATGCAATAAATGCAATTTACCAATAATGTCATGCGAGGCCGCGGTAGGACGATGCCGCATGGATCTTATAAAGCATTATTATCAGAATATTAAATTTTTGACACTATGTCAAAAGTGCATGGCAAAATTAAGGATAGATATGCATGAAAATGAAACAGGGATTCAATTTAGACAACCGCATGAAAATTACACAACACAACATCATTTGTTTTTTTTTTAAAAGTATTCCAGGTTTGGTCATTTTGTCCCCGAGTGCTTACATGTGATCAGATAAGTTTAGTTTAGTCCGAAGGACTGATTATTCTTGGGCCCAAGTTTGGCTGAGCTAAGTCTCTAAAATTTATGTTACAATCTTGTATATTTGCTAACCCCTCGTTTCTTAAGGCTAATTTCGCCTCAGAATTTACTGCTTTGTAAGGGGAAAAATTATCTGCTGAAGCCATAGCTTCATTTGAAAAGTTAAAGGGGTCAGTCAAACTAAGATTACTTAAGTGTAATTCTTTACCACTTACATCAACCCACTCCTCACAACGCTTTCGTCTTTCCCAGTCTGATGTGTTTGAAATAACACTTGATGGCCTGCGTTGAACTTCAACTGGGGCTGGATCCCTTTCTCTTATCTATATATATAATTACACTAAATCCGCAAGGCAGCCAGCAGCAGCCAGCAGCAGCAGCAAGCAGGACATACGAAGCAGTCATCTGCATCTGCAGCGCCCAGAACGCAACGTCCAGCAGCGCGAACATACGATGCCATATACCGACCGAACGGCAACTTAATGAGGGGTGGGGCGGACCGGGGGGGGGGGGAGGTAAGGGGAGTGAGACGACGCGGAATGAGCGAGCGAAGCGAGCGACTCCGCTAATAATATATAATATATAAAATAGTTTGCAAACGCAACCGGAATGGCAAGGACCTGGTGGTCGCTAACTGCCATCCAACGTTAAAATTAAAAATTAAAAATTAAAATTATAAAGTTTAACAGTTTAAAAAATTTAAAAAGAAGACAATGGCTCGGCTGTAGAGGGAGGGTTGATGGAAGTAGGTTGGGGTCACGAATGCCTTACCACCAAGGTTAGACCTACCGGGGACACAATGGTCCCCGATGGCATCGCCAAACGTGAGGGACAAGTGAGGGGCAATGCCAGGTATCATTGTCAGTTATTTCTAATATAACAATAAAATAATGCACCGTAAAGCTTGGCCAAAGCCATTTGTCAAACCTAATGTAAAACTAAAAATGGAGTTCGGCACTCATAAGAAGTGAGATAAAAGCAGCAGGGTTGTTGGCTAATTATACTGTTCCCTTTGTATTAAAATTGTTTTATCATTAGCGTGGAGAGCAAATGTAGTGGATTTAAATTGTCATTTTATTTTTCTCAGTGGGTCGTGTATATTCAGGTCTTTTCAGAAAATATTTAAGGTCTACCTCATTTAAGAGGTGCCGAAAAGTGTTAACATTTTTTGCGGTTACCACTTTTGAAGGGAGCGAGTTCCACGTGTTTACTACCCTCACTGCAAATGATGACCTATGCATCTCTAATCGCGCTGCTGGTTTGTTTAATTTAAATATGTGACCACGTGTATGTCTCATCGTGGACAATTCGAAGAGAGGGATATCAGTGTTAAGGAAACCTCTTAAAATTTTGAAAGTTAGGGTTAGATCCGCCTTCAAGCGTCGTAATTCCAAGGAATCTAAGTTCAATAGCTGGAGGCAGGTTTCATAAGTTAAATTTTTCATCCCGTTTAAAGACTTCGTAAACCGACGCTGAACCGACTCCACGTGGTCGATATCCTGTAAAAGGTTTGGGGACCACACCTGGCTAGCGTACTCCAGTAGGGGGCGCACATAGACCTTGTATGCCCAGAGTAGGATTTTGGCATCTCCAGATAAAAACACACGTTTCATAATATGTAGCCGATTCAAAGAATTTTTTACTACATAATTGCAATGTACGGTTTGTTTAAGAGAGGACGTAAACCAAACTCCCAAACTTTTCATCATGGTTACATTTGGTAGTGCAGTATTTTCGATGTTATACGTCTGGCACCTGTTAGTGTACCCGATGTGGAAAGTTGTACATTTTGCATTTGCAAGGGGCAGTTGCCATTTGATCGACCGTTCATGTGAGTTTGTTATTTCTGTTTGGAGGTTGGCTGAATGTGTCTCATTTAATATTGGTGCGTGGCAAATCAGGTCGTCAGCAAATTTGCTTTGTTCGCAGTTATCTTGGTTACATGATAAATCATTTAAATAAATCAGAAAAAGTATAGGCCCAAGTACCGTTCCCTGTGGGACTCCTCTGATGATATCTAATGTTGATGACGTCGAATTTTCTAGCACCACGAATTGAGTTCGGCCTGACAAGAACGCTCTTAGCCATCCCAAAAGTAGTCCCTTAACACCATAGCAGTCAAGTTTAAATAGGAGCTTTCGGTGTACTACCGATTCAAATGCTTTTCTTAAAGTCGAACGATATAACATCTGTTGGTACTCCGATGTCAAAAGCTTCAGACCAGATATCGAGAGCCTTTAAAAGGTGCATCGTAGAGGACCTTCCTGGTAAAAAAAACAAATTGGTCTGGTTTAATTATATTTAATTTGTTTGTAAAGTTTAACATTTGCTCTCGTATAATCTTTTCCATCACTTTACATGGCACTGATGTTAAAGAGATTGGTCGGTAATTTGTTGGATCCGTTTCATTTCCCTGTTTGTAGATTGGAATAACTCTCGCTGTTAACCAAATCGATGGAAGGACACTGAATTTAAACGAGAGATAAAAAATAAAAGCCAAGGGTTTGGTAATAAAATGGCGAATTTCGCGGTATAAAAAAGCCGACAACCTATCTGGGCCCACTGAATGACTTGGTTTCAATGAAGTCAGTGCTTCTAAAACAATTTGCGGGGAAAAAGTGACCAACTCGCATACATTTGGCATGTGATCAAGGGGGAAGTCCAAACATATTTGTTTGTCGTCGATAATCCCATTTAAAACGAAGCAGGAATTTAAAATGTTAGCTTTTGATAGCGAATCCTTTTCAACTTTGCCATTTGCAACCAATGGTGGTATTTGTCTTTGAGAAGCCGTTTGGATTTATAAAATTTATAGAGGGAACCAGTTGAACATGAAGTTAAAATTTTTTTTCTGCAGTCTTCTGGTATAGGATTAGAGCCGCCGAATAATTCTTGCTAGTAACGTTAAACTTAAGAAGATTGGCATCTGATCTACTTGATTTGTACGTTCTCCACGCATGAAGTTTTTTCCTTCGGAGTTTGTTGATCTCATTTGGGTACTTCTTCTTGGAACAAAGTTTGGTATGTCTCACTTCACTGCAATGGTTTATTTTGCAATTTAGAGTATTGAGGAAGGTATTCCAAGCAGTCTGCACGTCGGTTATATTGTCCATCACTGTGCACCAGTCTATTCGTGAGAGTTCTGTTTTTAGTAAGTCAAAATTTATTCTTTTGATGTTTGTACAATTTTTTTAATCTGACTTTTTCAGGTTCAATTTAAAACTAACTGAATGGTGGTCACTCAGACCAAGGGGTGGACTTACATCTACGTCGTAGACCAGTCTATCTTCATTTGTAAAAATTAAATCAAGTATTTTATTTTCCCTTGTAGGTTTTGTGACAAGTTGTTTCATGCCTAACTGTAGGAGGTCACTTAAGTAAGACTGCTGATGTCCGTTTGTTGCGCGGAGTTGTTCCCAGTCAACTGATGAAAGGTTGAAATATCCTAAGATGACATAAGGACCTGGTTTGAGTTCGGTGTTTATGAAATGTGAAGTCGAAGATAATATTTCAGAATCTCGTCCGTCAGGGATATAGCAAAGAACACATTTAACTCTCGCAGGAAGTACAGATATAATTAGAGTGTCAACATTTGGTGTCACTTTAGTAAGAATAAGGCTGATGCTTTTTCTGTAAATCACGCAGATACCACCGGCTCTGGACCCTCGGTCTCGTCTAAAAATACTGTAATGGCTTCCGTCAAGAATCATTGCATCCGTAATTGAAGGGGTAAGCCAGGATTCAACCACAAACAAGCACAAAGCATAAACAAGCACAAACAAGCGATCAAAGTCATCTGTCTTCAGCAGATCATGGAATTTATCCATATTTGCACCACGCTACGTGCGTTTATGAGTATACAATTCATGTCGTTAGTTTTATGGCAGTGCGATAAAGTAGGCTGTGTTGAGATTGGGTGTAGAACAGTTGCTCTTTTTAACGTCCCCCTTACATGTAATGGTTTTCCTGAGTATTAAATAGCACTTTAGAAATCTCTGATTGAAGGGCCATTTTTCCTCTGAAATTCAGATGTGTACCATCTCTGAGAAAGAAGGCTTGGGCTGTTTAGAATTGGTTCGTCAAGTGATATGAAATTGCAATTGTTGGTAACACAAACGTCTCTTAACATGCGATTTGTAAGTTCTACCTTTTTGTCTTCATGTTTTTGATGGTACTCGATTCTTGGGAATAGGCCAATGAGTGAAATCTTAGCTTTTGGTTGTTTGGATTTTATTGTTTCACACAGGATAGTTATATGGGAGATAATATCTTTTGGTGTGTCTTTCTTGATATTATTTGAGCCTACGCAAAGTATGGTAGTTGTCGGGTATTCACATGTGTCCAGTATTTTAGGAACAATTTCTGTTAGCTGCTGTACTGTTGCACCAGGCACTGTCCAAGTTTTAAGTTTAGGAAGTTGTTTGCAGCGTACTGCTCTTACATGGGAGTCACCTAGGATAAATGATTGCTTTATCCTATTTTCATGTTCACTATGCAGTTGGTTGACTTGATGATTATCGTTTAAAATGTTCTGGTTTAATTTTCTAGCCTTGTGCGATTGATTTTTCTGGTCGATAACCTCAATCAGCTTCATAGAAAGTTGAGTTGGCACTGTATAGTTTTCCATAGGCTTCTTTGGTTTCTCATCTAGTGTGGCAAGTCTACATTGTGGTATATTCGGTGTTTTCTTTTTTTTTTTTTCTGCGTATGGTAACTGACGGTGGTAGCACGGCGTTACTGTTAAAGAGAAGTTGATGCACGTCTTCAGGAGTTGATTTAACAGACTCTGCGTGTAAAGCTGTATTTAAATTTTCCCCATTTTCTAAATGAGCTGAGAGAAGTTGGATTCTTCCATCACTCGGATTTGACAAGACTGAAGTCACCACGAAGTTTGCCGGATTAGTTATGGCTTGTGCTTGGCGATCTTTAGCACACGACTCCATTTCTATTTTTTGTTCGATATAGTTAAGCACTTTATGGTTGTGCTTTAAAATCACATTTTCCAATTTTCAGACCGGCTTGCTTGAGTAAACCAACTGTTGTCTGAAATTCTGGAGGTGCAGACAGACGTAAGGGCGGTGTCACTGGTTCCCTTCTTGAATGGTAAACTGGGGTCGATCTTCTTTCCGGCTGCAACGTCCTGGCCTTTGGTTGATTTCCACACTTCAACAGTCGGTCGAGTTGCGAATCGGTCAAGTTGAAGGTGAAACGATCAAGCCCCAACGAATTTTCTGCTGTGTTCTCAAGGCGTACGGGATCTACAAGCTCGTCCTCAGAATCCATCACTTCAGTAACTGGATAATCAGAAGACAAGTCGCATCCTTCTTCAAGATAATTCTGGGAAGATGGTAACTGAATTGGTACAGAAGCTTCCCTGGCAAATGAAGAAACCACTTGACGATGGACCACCCGCTTTCTGGTTTCTAGGTTACGTTCAATCCGCATATGTAGCTCCTTGCTGGCAAATGCATTCTCTAGTTTTCTTGCTGGAACTAAAGGAAACGTCTCGGCAGACTGCAGGTTTACTGCATTCAATGGACAGAACACCTGGATGTTTTTGTTGTGTCAATTCTGCTTGTTGCTGCCTCCGCATTTTGATTAAACGTTTCCGAAATGCATCGTTCCTCCTCTTATTTTCTACAATCGCCTCAGCATTTAAAGTTGCTACGTCCAACGAATTACCCTTGTCTGGTGCTTCTTGAATGGATGGACTTGCATTGATACTGGCGTCGAAATTAATGGAAGAGAAGTCTCCTGGTGTTGGCCTCTTATTTTTTCATTTGTGAGATCGATTAGGTCACCTTCTACAACTGTCCCATCTTCATTTGCAGCTGCTGGCGTTGACGATTGGGCTGGCTCCAACCAATCTTTTTCCCGGCTTTTGTTGGACGAAGATTGTAGCCATGAGGATTTTCATTATTCATTTTTAACCTAGCCTTAGATGGTTGGGAAGAGGAAATTGGAAGAAAACCTAACCTTACATCTGAATAAAATTGCTACACGAATTCGAATGACTAAATCTTAATTTCTGCATTATTAATCTTCCCTTTTCTTCATCGTTTTAACTTGGATTCTTAGGCACTTGATCGCATTGGGGAATTCAATTTTTCAGGCTATAGAATCAATATGGAGGGTTCGATTTTAACGGCAATGCATCGGTGGTTCAGTGGTAGAATGCTCGCCTGCCATGCGGGCGACCCGGGTTCGATTCCCGGCCGATGCACCAAAATGGAGAGACGGGTCTTTAAGTTTGGTAGTATGGCGATGGCAGGTTGAAATTGACGTGGATTAAATGATCAAGTCGGATTGGCTTTGCGGATGGAAGTTTTATGGTTCAGTTTACATCTCAGTACAGAATGCTCGCCCTAGTTGACAAAGGCCCTCCTTCCTAACCTTAATGAGATGGGTGTGAAATTAATGAAAGTTAGGGAGACATGACGTGACTTAAGCTGGGAGGGCTGGGGAGAAGAGAAAGTTGGGGGAAATAAATTCTAATTAATATTTACCAAAATGTTGCAGGATGACAAACCATCGGTTGCATGACAGGTTGAATTGGAGGATTGGAATGGGAATATTTACATTGGGCCTCGAGCAGTACAATTCGTCGCCAAGGCAATGCATGGCTCTTACATTGTTAACATTGAAATATATTAACAGTGAAAATTGTTGTTTGACCATTACAACGTTTTCTTGGAGGAAGAGCAAATTGTTGGACACAATCTTGGGCGCAAGGCTGATTGAGGTAGTGATGTTGGCCAATAATATCTAGACACCAAAATGGTCGCTATAACTGTCCCCATGCTTATACATCGCAAAGCTAAGTCTTGACAGTGCCACTAGCAACAAATGTACAAGACACGGCGTTATTGGATTTTATTTTCGGTTTCGATACACAGGTGACAAAAATATACTGTGAAAGTACACGATTATAGTATGTCAAGCATAAAACAACTTATGTGCGTTTTACAAGACGTTTAAAAGATACTAGAGTGTAAAATGAGTTTTGCATTTGGCTGGATCGGCGATTTAGCAGCAGCAGCAATCTTCGCAGGCGTGCTCGATTCACTTGTCAGGAAATGACGACTTACTGTCCGTCAGTATTCCTACAGAAATGTTCTTTACGTATTATAGATTGACAAACGTAAAAGATATAAAACTTCTAGTTGACTGAACATGTTGATCTGGTTGTTGACGGACTGAAAAGAGACCCCTGGCAAAATTCTCGTCAGTTAAATGCCGGCAGGTATAGTGTGAGAGACTACCAGCCTCCTTCAGTTGCTGATGGATTCTATTCTGGCGGAAACTCCTGTGATGAACGGAGGTTTCCTGGTTTGAACCCACGGATTTCCTTTCTCCTCACTGTAGTTCTTTCCTCCTGAAACTTCTAGTATGGGTTGAAAACTGAGATGGTTCATCTGTATGAGTATTAGGTAGCCTCAGACGGAGCTTGGCGGGAATCCTTAACAAGTTTTGTTTTGGGGTTACGTGACCGTAGATTGGTCTGAAAAGGCGTTTTAGATAGAAATACGAGGTCTCTCATTGCGAAGCACGCCGAGAAATTATGAGGGAAGGGCGACACAGCTACTTTGGAGGTTAAATTTCTTCCTTGTTAAAATTTCCCCTACCCCTCACTCTCCCGAAAAATATTTATTTACCCTACTGCCTAACTGACGTCACAGTAATGCTTAGTTATATAAATAAATTTCTTAGCTTTTTTTTTCTTTTAAGGCCTAATTTTTTATCATTTTAAGAGCCATTTAATAGTAAAGGCCGTTAAAATTCCCCCCTCACTCCCTGAAAAATATTTATTTACGCTACTGCCTAACTATGGGGCAAGGTGGCCGATGGTTAGCATCACAGTCTTGTGTACCAGAGATTCCGGGTTCGAGTACGGCCTCAGCCACCCCTAGCATTTTCGGGAAGGGAAGGGCCCTGTGATGTCTCGTGCTCACAATCGTGTCTCGATTGTGGCATGTAAAAGAACCTAGGAATTTCCAATGGTATTTACCTAGAAAAATTGTCCCTATCTCCTTCTGGCGCCATGGCTACGGCTGGGAGCGTGGCGAAAGCTACAGCTACTGCCTATGATTATCTTAAGACCCATTTAATAGTAAAGGCCGTTAAAATACCCTCCCCCCTTACTCCCCGAAAAATATTTATTTACGCCATTGCTTAACTGATGTCACCTTAACACTTAGTCACATAAATAAATTTCTATGCGTTTTTTCTTTTTAAGGCCTAATATATGATTATTTTAAGACCCATTTTTTATTGTAAAGGCAGTATTGAGATTCGAAACAGCAATCTCTTGGTTTCGATGCAATGGAGCTAACCATTGGGGTGTACCATGTCACTTTGTTCGGGGTCCCCGGGAAAATCTCACAAAGTGGGGAGTCCGTGTTGGGACTTTATTTTGGGCCGTTAGTGGTTAGTTGCCCAAACAACATCGCATAACTTAGGGTTATTACATTTTGTATAGTGCTGTTTTTTTTTACTACAATAATAACCGCATCGTGCACAGGATTGTACACGACGCTCTAATTCTTTCTAGGCGGTATGAAAGAATTAGTTAGCGGATCGAGCAAAGCGAGGGTAGAGTAGCCTATCACACACACCAAATTGAAAAATGTTGGTTGCTTGGGTGCAGTTTTGTAGTTTGGGTGGAGCCCAAACGAAAGGTCGGATTGGAATGAAATTTGGTACATCGCTTGAAACCGCCAAAAGTATTCCTGAGCTAAAATCTGTCCTAAATCGACCAATTTTTACGGAAGATATTACAAATTTTCGAATTTACTTCCAACATTCGCCACTGTAAATTTGGAATCCTGAATAGTTAATCGTACACATGTGAAGCAACAAAATTATGCACATCGAGCTAAAATTATGAAATTTGGTGCACAAGTCATTCTTAGCAGTACATATCGAATCGGCCGTGGAACCTCTATAAAATACTACCCTCAATGGCCCCAGCACCCCGCAGATCCCCCATTTTACCACCACCCCCATGTGTCCCCTTCCCTGAGACTTGACCACTAAATTCTTGCAGATCGAGCTAAAAGCATGAAATTTCGTACACAAGTCAGTGTTAGCAGTACAAACCAAACCAGCCATCGAATCCCCATGAAATACCACCCAAGGGCTCCCCTTTGCCCCTCCCTTACAAATCGATCTAAAAGCATTAAATTTCGTACCCAAGTCATTTTTTAGAGTTACCCCCCCCCCCCCTCCTCCTCCATGGCTTGACCAACAAATTCTTGAAGATCGAGCTAAAAGAATGAAATTTGATACGAAAGTTATTCCAAGCAGCACAAAACGAATCAGTCAAGGAACCACCCATTAAATACCCCAAGGGTCCCCAACAACGCCCCGCTGTAACCCCTTCCCTGTTGCTTTAGTATTAGCAGTACATATGGAAACAGCTATGCATCCCCCATGAAATAACCCCTAGGCCCCAACAAACCCCTGTGCCGTTCCATGACACTTGACCAACAAATTCTTTCCGATCGAGGAAAAGAAGGAAATTTGGTACATAAGTCATTTTTAGCAGTACAAATCGAATCAGCCATGGAACTTCCTAGTGGCTTGATATTTCAATCCGCTCCGCGTGCAATAGCCCCAAAGCCTGTTTCCTATTATAAAAAACGGCTAAACGTGTAAAATACGGATTCACTACTACATGTAAAAGATTCTCCAGCATCCCAAAAAACAAGTGAGCTTTTTTTTTTACACATATTAGTGCGACGCTGACTGCTCACATGTATCTCTTCCTTTCGGACATTAGGTTTATTTTTTTAAGGCTTACGCGTAAACTAATATAAGCTATTTTTTTTCTTGGAGATATTTCAGATAAATTAAATAACTAAAATTTTTCTAATATGAAATAATAACGATATAAAATAATTGAGATGAACCTTTTTTTGTGATAAATCAGTCACAATAAACTAACATCCCTGATTCTTGTTAATACCTTTGTTTTAAGCTATAAAAGTTGAAAATCGATTCTTTGGTTCGATATCTAGGTAAAAGCTAAATTTTTCCAACAAGAAAAACAACAACACGAACTTTGTAGTCACATTAAAATAACGTTCAAAATGCTTTAGCCTTGTTCCTACGTTTAGAGCAAAATGTCCCCAACAAGAAGAAGAACAACAACAACAATATGGTAGTTACATTAAAATAGCTTTGAAAAGGCCCTAGGGGGTTTAAGCCATAAAAGTTCATTGGTTCGATCTCAAGGTGAGGGCAAAAAGTCCCAACAACAATAAGAGGTCTTGGTGTGAAGGCCAAACGGTTCGATTAATGTTATTACAATTTTTAATGCAATGCAATAGTTATCGCACGACCCCAAATACTGCAGTTCGTTGGTCTCTGCCAATTCTAGAAGAAATTCTAGGATTTCATAGTTTGACGTTTAACATACATTCGTTAACATACTTGTTTTTTAGAATACTTTTTTCTTAGGACCAAGCTGCACCCATGATGCTAATCCGGATGTTTTCTTCCTGGTCGGAAGCAGTAATTTAGTTGCATTGATTGGCAAACGTGAATTAAGCAAAAACATTATTTCACGTTACCATAGTGACACGACACGGTCCTAGGAAGTGGCTGTTAAATGGTAGGACGAAAAAGAGAGGAGAAGAGGAAGTGGGTGGTTGATCGGAGGGAGGAGGGGGTTGGGAGCTAGAAACCTTCATTAATCTTTGATAGCAGAGAGCGGGCTCCCCTATACAATACAACCTGCACCTATTAACGGAAATTGATCGTTATTTACGCAGTTAAGAGGCGAGTTTCTGGGAGGTATGGCTGCGGCATTGTTCTTACTTTATTTTCTTTGCAATACGAAAACAACTTTTGTTTTATGTTGTTGCGAAACAAAGGAGAAATTTGAACCATTTTTTTTGGGGGGGGGGGGTTAGTTAGGAAGTTTTCGTTTGGTGGCTTGACTTTCTGTTGCCAAGGGGAAATATTTTTGTTTTCTTTTTAGTTGATGGTTTGGCATAAAAGCACTAGTGGCACAGAAATTCCTCAACGTGGAGTCGAAGCAACCTTTAAGAGGGTATGGCTGCATCAGTGAATAAGTTCGTTTTACATTGGCTCCAACTCCTAACAAGAAATATTTAATGTTAGATGCAATCAACGACATACTTTCAGAGTCCAAACGTGGGCTAAAAACGGGAGGCAATACAGGAGGTTTGATTGGTGGCACCATCTCTTGGCACCACGTGGCGAATTTGTGTAGTAATAAGGTTTCGAACAAAGCCCGCTGCAATAGTAGCCTGCGCTCCACTCCAGGCCCGTCTGCTTGCTTCTGTTTAGTGACAGACACGCCAGGAGTCGTCCAGTACCGAACAGATTCCTTTTGGTTCTCAAACCGTACGGTAATGGACGACTCCTGGCATGTCTGTCACTAAACAAAAGCAAGCTGACGGGCCTGGAGTGGAGCGCAGCAACTATCTCAGCGGGCCTTGATCTCGAAAGGCTGTTAACTGGTGGCACTTCGCAGTAAATCTCATCGATGCTTGTTTTGCAGGGACAGAGGTAGGTGCAAGCCCCCATCCTTAAGGCAAAGAATGTTTTTTAAAGGGCATAAACGACTGGAAAGGGGTGCAACGAGGGACAGAAAAGGGTAAAATCTCAGAAAGGGGTGCAAAGAGAGGCAGAAAAGGGTAAAATCTCAGAAAGGGGTGCAAAGAGGTGCTGAAAATGGAAAAATCTCATAAAGGGGTGCAACGAGGGGCAGAAAACGGTAAATCTCAGAAAGGGGTGCAAAGAGGGGCTGGAAAGGGCAAAATCTCAGAAAGGGATGCAAAGAGGGGCAGAAAAGGGTAAATTCTCAGAAAGGGGTGCAAAGAGGGGCTGAAAAGGATAAAATCTCAGAGAGGGGTGCAAAGAGGACCTGAAAAGGGCAATATCTCAGAAAGGGCTTCAAAGAGGGGCAGAAAAGGGTAAAATCCCAGAAAGGAGTGCAAAGAGGGGCTGAAATGGGCAAAATCTCAGAAAGGGGTGCAAAGAGGGGCTGAAAAGGGCAAAATCTCATAAAGGGATGCAAAGAGGGGCAGAAAAGGGTAAATTCTTAGAGAGGGGTGCAAAGAGGGGCTGAAAAGGGTAAAATTTCAGAAAGGGATGCAAAGAGGGGCTGAAAAGGGTAAAATCTCAGAAAGAGGTGCAAAGAGTGGCTGAAAAGGTAAAAAGGGGTGCAAAGAGAGGCTGAAAAGGGTAAAATCTCAGAAAGGGTGCAAAGAGGGGCAGAAAAGGGTAAAATCTCTGAAAGGGGTGCAAAAGCAGCAGAAAGAGTAAAAACACCAAAAATAAGGAAGCCCTAGAAAAAAATAATTTGCCTTCTTGGGGCCTGTGTACGTCCCGGTTGTTGGGCGTTGCGTACTCTGCTGAGACGACCTTCTATTCAGGGAATTTTTCAGTTATTCAACGTAATCTTCTTACTAAAAACTAGTTGCGAGCCAGAGACAAACCCTACTCCCCCACCTCACCCTCTTGGGTATAACGCCATTTTAGAATGGCCAAGGCCAGTGTGATGGGAACTAAGACGGGTGTTTGGTCCTTGGTGGGCGCTATCTCTTGACGACAAGTGGCAAAGTTATAAATGTACAAGCTGGGCTGCTGCACCAGTACCATGTTATTAAAAAAAAGGCATTTACGTATGCCGTTCGGAAATACCATTGCCTGTAAATTTTAGGTAACATTCCTTCCCAAGGATGCTTCCTCTCCCTCGAGGTTTTTTTAGTTGCTTAAAACCAGCTAGCTGCGCATGCACGCAGCCTCTCTATAAAAGCGTCGGGGCAAGGCAAGCCTATCATCTTTTTCCCTCCAGTATAGCTGGTACGGCAACGCTTCCTTTTTCTCTCCACACCTTAATCCTTCGGCCTTCCCTTTCGTTTCAACCAGAGTTCGTCCTGCCGACATGGTCGGATTGGGAGGGGGTTGGCCTCTCCGGGAAAGTCGAAATGGGGCCCCGTTTCTCCACAATTATTCAAGACTTTTTTTGTGTGCTGTATAACCAACCCCCATATTGATTTCTAGCATGGGTGAGAGCAAAACTTTTCCAACAAAAAGAACAACAACAACTACAATATTGTAATCACATTAAAATCCCGTTCAAAAGGCCCTGTTTATATTTTAAGCTACAAAAGTTGAAAATCGGTTTATTGGTTCGATATCTAGGTGAGAGGCAAATTTTCCTATTAAGAAGAACAACAAGAATATTGTAGTCACATTAAAAAAAACTTTAGCTGTAAGTAGAAAATCATTCCATTGGCTCGATCTCTAGGTGAGGGTAAAGCAAACGGCTCGATTGTCGTTAAAATTTTTTTCTACAACTATAGTTTGAGGGGACAGATGCTGCTGTTCCTGTCGGTTCTCCTCTCTGGCCGTTATTTTTGTGTTCGTGTTAGGACAACTCTTTCCTGCCTGTGTTATTTGGAGAATGGTGTACCTCAGGGATGTATTCTCAGTCTCATTTTTTTTTGCTAGTGGGATTAACCTTTTCTGCCCCTCTTTGCACCTCTTTCTGCGATTTTACCCTTTTCACCCCCTCTTTTCTCCCTTTTCTGAGATTTTACCCTTTTCAGCCCCTCTTTGCACCCCTTTCTGAGATTTTACCATTTTCAGCCCCTCTTTTCACTCCTTTCTGAGATTTTACCCTTTTCAGCCCCTCTTTGCATCCCTTTCTGAGATTTTACCCTTTTCAGCCCCTCTTTGCACCCCTTTCTGAGATTTTACCCTTTTCAGCCCCTCTTTTCACCCCTTTCTGAGATTTTACCCTTTTCAGCCCCTCTTTGCATCCCTTTCTGAGATTTTACCCTTTTCAGCCCCTCTTTGCACCCCTTTCTGAGGTTTTACCATTTTCTGCCCTTCTTTGCAGAGAATGCGAGAAAACAAAAGCGTGCCCACAGTGGAACGTTAGATGGCTGAAGGGGGGGCCGTGCGAGTGGTGATAAGAATGAGACAAAAGATTGAGAGGCTGAGGGTCAGATTTCGACGTTTTCGATTTATTGGCTTTGTGAAGGAATCATGTCTGGCCTTTAGGATCAGGCGATGCAGAAGCAGATAGTGATGGTTGTAGATAAAGACGCGGCAAAGGTGGGAGACTTGAAGGAAAAGCTGTGCCAGGAGATGATGCTCGAAACGAAGGTGCCGGGCTGAACAAGATTGGTGAACGTGGGCTGTCGAAATGGATGGTTTTGAAGGAAAACTGACGTTGACTTTGAGGCGGAGAAAACAAAGGCGAGAATTCCGAAGGAGATAGTGAGCTAGAAGGTGATGCGAGGTGAGGGCGATGAGCCGACCATCACTACTGATTTAGAAGCAAAAAGTCAGCCAGTGAAGGACGATGCATCTAGGGTGAAGGAACGTTCGGTGTGTTATGTCATCGATGCGAAGGAGTCTTAAGTTCGCAAAGACGCCAGGAATGAAGGCTGTTGATAACGAAGGTTGTGAAGCGAAGGACAAACGACGATTTCACAGCCTGCTTACTTGGAACAGGTTATGCCGAAGTAGTGGTTGGGAGGTCTGGTGAAGGATGAGGTGAAGGCATAAAAGTCGAAGGAGGCAAGGGTGAGGCCATTAGAAGTAAACCATAACAAATTAAAAGCCATTGTTGCCCAGTCATTGTTTTTTTATGACTTCAGCATTTGCTTTAAGGGAGCTCTTATGCATACCTACGAGTGGAAGCTGCAACTGGTAACAGGGTTAAAAGCTGGGCAGTCAGTAATGGTTTCTAGATTTCTCTGGACAAACTATGTGTATCCACTTTTGCCGTCAACGGCTACCACCCGCATCCTTGCTTGCACTTCAAACAGGTGCAAATTCGCGTGGTTCCACAAGCACGTTTCCTGGGTATGGTGCCCGATTCCAGGTTGTATAGGTTGTCTTGTTTTCTACACTTGCCCCAACTTAGAAGGGGTTCCGGGCCTTAACATTTTATGGGTCTCTCAGACACTACATAGGATGCAGATCACACTATCATGGTACACCTCTACCGAGGCCTTGTACGAAGCAAGCTTGGTTAATGGTTATGCTTGCATGGTTTGAGGGTTGTCTAGTGACTCGATCCTCCATGTTAGACTACGTACATCATGGTGGCCTACAGTTGGCGACTGGGGCCTGTCAGACATCTTCAGGGATCAGCCTCTATGCTGAAGTCTCGTAGCCGCCTTTGGCCACTCACTAGCAGCAGATAACCATTCAGTATGCTGTGTGACTGCGTGCTGTGCATTCAGTCCTGCTTGTCCCATGGGTTTTGGACGAGACTTACGGGGAAGGCAGACACGGGGTAGGTAAAAGTGATTTCTGTGATAGGCTCCATCAGTCCTGTCCTTTGAGAAGACCTGCGTCTTGAGGCTTGGGGTGATTTGAGTGGCCCTTTGGCATGTCCAAAGTTTAATTTGACATTTTGTCTGGCAGGCCTCCTAAGAAATTCCACTCCACCAGCAAGGTTCTTGCAGGAGTTCCAGCAGCTGTGTTGTCAGCATGGGTCGAAGTCTGAAGTTGATGTGGCATGTTCTTGCGTGCATGAGAAAATGGCTGTTTCTCAATGCCTTCCATCGGGCTATTTTGTGTTTTTGGCAGAGCTTTTGGACTCGCTCTGGTAGCTAGATGGATCCTTGACCTTCGAGGCACGTATTTTATCCTATTTAGTGGTTATGTAAGTGTCCTGGAGTTCTGGGCATCGTACAGCCCTCGGAACCCTTTGAAACAGCAAAAAAAGCTCTGCTTTCCCCTCTTGCCTAGTGGAAGACTGGTTTTCTGCTGGATCCCAGGCCATGTTGGGATAGCTGGGAATGAACACGCTGATACACGCACGAACAGTCCTCTTGAAAGCGTTCTCACCCTCGTTCCCTCAGACGCCTTTCCAACTATACGTCTGAGGTTGCATGCTGCTTTGCAGGCCTTGTGAGGCAAACAAGATGGGAATAAGTTGTGGGCTATTAAAAGCACGGTCCAGGCATAGCACTTGTCCAGGCATTAGCACGGTCCAGGTGTAATATAATAATATATCAATTTGCTGCAAATGCAAGCGGAATGGGAAGGACCTGGCGATCACTAACTGCCAACCAATGTTCAAACTAAAAATTATAAATTACAAAAGTTTAAGAGTTAAAAGTTTAAAACAAAGATGATGGCTTCGGCTACAGAGGAAGGGTATGTGGTATTGGGTTAGGGTCACGAATGCCTTACGACTAATGTTAGACCTGCCAGGGACACAATGGTCCCTGATGGCATCGCCAAACGTGAGGGACAATTTGGGGGAGGGGGTGGAAAGGGGGAAGCCAGGTATTATTGTCAATGTTTCTAAAATATAATAAAATAAAAAATATGTATATAAATAAAATGCATCGCAGTTTAGAGCTTGGACAAAACCAATTGTTGATCTTAATAAAGGTAATAAATAATTTTTTTTTATATTATGGCTAAGGAAAATACCACGTGAAGCACAAAAAGCACCTGTGTACATGGTAAAGTTACATCAATAAATGGAAAGGTTGGCAATACGAAAGCAAGCAAAAAAGAAAATGATTAGTGTAAATTACATTAAAAATAAAAACCATCAAAACAAAGTGAAAAATAATTACAGTTACAAATAAGCATATGTGAATATAATAATAATGATAATAATAATAATAATAATAATAATAATTTATTCAGTCAGTATACATAGTATATACAACAAAGGCACGAAGCAACGAGTGCTTGTGTGTGCACTAATTCAACAGTTCGACTCCATACTCTTTGGTGGGGGGGGGGTTAAGCCCTTTAACACTATTCCACAGTCTGTATAGAAACCATTCATACAATTTAAAATCTATCTTATCGTTACAGTATGGGTGCTATTTCAACAGTCACTGGTTTAATATCCATTTCTTTACAAGTTTTTTTATGTTATGTCTCCGTAAAGTTATTCTTACATGGCGAGGTATTTCATTTAGAACGTTTGGTATGACAAATGAGTTGTGCCTTTTTCCATAAGAATTTCTCCACATGGGAGTTTTAAGCCAAGCTGTGGAGTTTCTTACTGGTCGCTCAATTTTAACTTGTAAAGATGAGAGAAAAAAAATGTATTGATAATTGATGCTTTATAAAGGTTGGTAAATGT
>JAHWFP010003284.1:0-29340 GCA_023313725.1 Lithobius niger
CGCCGGCTCCCATTGCGTCATCATTCGTTTTCCTAGCGTGTTTGATCACCTTTGCGTCATTCATCCGCCATATTATTTATTTTCACAACATTACGTTTTTTCATCGTTTATCCAGTTTTCTTGACATTTATCATTGTCGAAATTATCGTCATTGCGTTTGATCCACAGTGTTTATCCATTGTTGCTATTTAGTACGTTCATCATTCAACCTTTGATCCAATTTTTGCGGCATCAGTGATTCATCGTATCTCATCTTTTATTTATTTTCAGTCTTATACATTTCATCTCATACCTGGCATCTTTGATCCTCTATTGCGTCATTCATCAACCACATTTATTTTTACAATCTTATGTTTCCCCATAATTTATCAGGCATCTTTGACCTCCTTTGAATCTTCATCCACCGTCTTTGTTTATTTTCACAATTTTAAATTTCACGTCATTTACCAGGCATCTTTGATCCCCATCTGCGTCATTCGTCCACCACTTTTATTAATTTTCACAATCTTACATTTTGCGTCGTTCACCTGGCGACTTTAATCCCTTTTGCATCATTCATCCACCATCTTTATTTATTTATTTTCAGTCTTACGGTTCACGTACTTTACCAGGCATCTTTGATTCCCTTTGCATCATCCATCCACCAGACTTTATTTATTTTCACAATCTCATGTTTCACTTAATTTACTACGCATCTTTGATCTCCTTTACGTTATTCATCCACATCGTACTGCATTTTCACAGTATTTGTTTTACGTCATTTCTAGGCAAATTTGATCCCCTTTGCGTCATTCATCCACCATCTTTATTTATTTTTACAGTCGTACGTTTCACGTCATTTACCAGGCAATTTTTTTGCATCATTCATCCACCATCTTTATTTAATTTCACAATCTTATGATTCACTTAACTTACTAGGTATCTATGATCCCCTTTGTGTCATTCATCCAAAATCTTTCTGTATTTTCACAGTATTTGTTTCACGTTATTTTCCAGACAGATTTGATGCCCTTTGTCTCATTCCTTCACCAACATCTTCATAAATTTTATTTTTACAATCTTACGTTTCATGTCATTTACCAGGCACCTTTGATCCCCTTTGCGTCATTCCGACATTCACCGTGTTTATTTATTTTTACAATTATTTATGTCATTTATGGGAACCTTTGAGCTTACTTTGTATCAATCATCCTCCGTCCTAACTTATTTGTGCAATCTTAAGTTTCATGTCACTTATCGGGCATCATTGATTCCCTTTGCATCTTTCATCCACCATCTTTATTTATTTTCACAATCTCACGTTTCACGTCATTTACGAGGCACTGTTGACCCCCCTTTGCATCATTCTTCCACCGTCTTAATTTATTTCGCAGGATTACGTTTCACATCATTTTCCAGGTATCTTTGACCCCCTTTACGTCATTCTTCCACCGTCTTTGTTTATTTCATAGCCTTAACTTTTCACGTCATTTACCAGGCGTCCTTGATCTCCTGTGCGTCGTTCATTCAACATCTTCATTTTCACAATTTTACAATTTACGTCATTTACAGGGAATCTTCGAGCCCCCCGCTTTGCATCATCAGTCATCCTCCATCTTAACTCATTTTCACAATCTTTACATTTCATGTCACTGATCAGGCATCGTTGATCCCGTTTCAAGTCAGTCATGCGTCCGCCATCTTGGTCCTTCCACGTTTTTCGACTGTCGTCATCTTTGGTCACGTTTTACGTCAGTCAACGGCCATCTTTGCTCCTGGCGGTGGTTTGGCGTCTCTCCTTCCTCATTACGTTCTTTGTAGACGCACGTGGCGAGACGCGTGGGGCCTGGAGTTCCCGTGCAGGCGCGCGCCACTATCTTTCTCCCTCTCTGCCTACAACACCCCCACCACCACCCTTCTCTCTTTCATTCAACCGAGGATTGTGTGGCCTTCTCCATTTTTTATAGAGAACGCCAGAGAGTCAGCTTGGTGTATGCGTGGGGGAAGTAAGCGGCCATATTGGATGTTTGGATGGAACAAGAGGTTCACTTGAGCCTGCTACACTTTTGTTTAGTCAGCGTTCGTACATGTAACAACGCGAGTCACAAGCACGTCATGTACAAGCTCTAACTGTCGTGACGTGCGTAATTTACACAAACTATAGGGACGTTTTAGTAATACCCATTAAGGTTAATATTGCTAACCCCCCAATTCTATTTTAGTCACACCTTTTCTAAAACACGAAAACGTTAAGCTGTGCCATTTATAATCCCAATCAAACAAAATTCAGCCTTTTGAACCTATAGATCAGCAATAACGCGCATCATAATCAACGGGAAATGAACTAAGTCAATATCGTAAGGAAAAAAAAAATCGAGGAAATCGATAAATGCGTGTTCGAAATACGCGAAGCATTAAATATTAAACAACCGAGTAACTCAGTAATAAATACACACAAATCGCTATAAACAAGGGTTGGGCAGGGGATGGACACCGCCACCTTTATTTCGCTGCTAAACATGCAGATATTATGTCGGCGCTCTACTGGATGGCGCCACACGTAATCAGGCCTATATTTGTTTTATTAAACCTATACTTGAGTAATTAGGCCTATATTTCAGTAATTAGGCCAGTATTTATGTGATTAGGCCTATATTGTGAGATTACGCATATGTTTGAGTATTGGGGCGTGTATTTTTGTGATTAGGCCTATATTTGTGTGATATAGGCATACATTTGTAAGATTGGGCCTTGATTTGTGAGATTTGCCCGATATTTATGTGATTATGCCTACATTTGTCAAATTAAGCAAATATTTGTGGGATTAGGACTATATTTGTGTGATTAGGGCTATATTTGTGTGATTAGGCCTAATTTTAGTAATTAGGCCTATATTTGTTTGATTTGATCAGGTCCTACATTTGAGTAATTAGGCCTACAATTGGCTCCAGCGAGTGTTACTAAGCAACTTTTTGTAGTAATTCTTTCCATAAAGCGTAGAGTGATCAAAATATCATAATTGGAAATCCTGGTGCTCTCTTTGTGCAACTGGCCGAATTAGTAATTTTTTTCCTGGTTCTTCCAATCCCAAACTCTCTTAAATCAGTCCAGCCTTAGGTTATTACAAACAAAACTTGTTAAAGATTCCCGCCAAGCTTTTCGGCCGTTTGAACTTTGAAGACGTGATATCAAAGCTAAGCTCTTTCGGCAAGTTAATCCCACCGAATAGTTCGAAGCCGAATTGAAAAATCTGAAAATTACATATAATATAATAATAATAATTTATTACAGATGTACCCGAAGCTTTTAGTAAGCTTGTATGGGTTACATTGGACAATACAACAAAAACTTAAAAAACTACACTGTACAAATATTAACAATTTCCAAACAAAATACAGAATTATTTAACATAAATTATACAATTTTAGAAAAAGATGAGTAAATAAAGCATAGTATTAAGTAAATAACGACATATCAACAACAATGACCAGGTAACATTTTTAGTAAACGGTTGTTTATCATTAATATATTAATATAGATTTTACTCAAAGATTTCAACAATTTTTTTTTTTTTTTTTTTTAGTTGTTAATTAACCACTCCTTAACTTTCTTTTTTATTTGACCATATCCGGTTAGCTCAGTTAACTCAACTGGTAATTGATTAAAAATCATTGGGATATAATAATTTTTTGATTTCATCCCATAGTTATTTTTAACTAATGGGATTTCGTATCTTATTGTTTTTTCTCTTAAATAGGACCTTTTTGCAGCATCCTGTACCTTACAATTATTCTTGTAGTAGTTATTTACAATAATTACAAAATTTCTCAATTTTGATACAGTTAGTATGTTGTATTTAGTAAATAACGTTTTAGTCGATTTATATGTATCATCTTTTTTAAATAATAACTTCACTAATTTATTTTGTATTTTTTGTAGTCGATCCAATAAATAAGTTGGAGCAAATCCATAAACCTCTATTCCATACCTAATGTTACTAGTAACTAATGCATCAAATATCATCTGTTTATGTTTATTGTTCAAAATATACTTTATCTTGTAAAATACAGGTAATAGTTGCCTGAGTTTCTTTATCAATGCATTTATATGACTTTTAAATTTCCAAAATTGATCAATCTCCAATCCTAAGTATTTAGCTTCTGTTGCCTCTTTCACCAGAACACAGGTATTATTACAGTTACTTAAGTATTGGCATTGTTCAGTATGAATGTAAAGATATCGAGATTCGTATTTTCTGTGTGGTGAACTTAGCTTAATGGAAGTTGTCTTTGCATCATTTATGAACACGTCATTATGAAGGAACCAAATATTTAAATTGTTAAAGTCTGATTGTAAATTTTCCTCCATAATATTTTTATTTTGGTGAATCGACATCAACATAATATCATCTGCAAATAACGTAATCTCACAATTTTTAACGCAATTTACCACATCATTTATATAAATATTAAATAAAAGAGGTCCTAGCACAGAACCCTGTGGTATACCGTACAGTACTGTTTCAGTCTCACTTTGATGACCCCCTATTTTAGTACATGCTTTACGATCTGTGAGGTAGCTTGTTAATATGCTGCTACATTTCCCTCTCAAACCATACGCCTCGCACTTTTTAATTAATTTTGTATGGTCAATGGTATCAAATGCTTTGTGTAAGTCAATTAATACAATCTTAGTGTAGTTACCATTGTTTAGTGATTTAGTTATAACATCGTTCACACTACTTAAAGCATCCACTGCACCTTTGTTCCGTCTGAAACCAAACTGTTGTTTAATAATTATATTATGTTTATTTAAAAATCCTAATATTTGCTTATGAAAATATTTTTCAATTATTTTGTCTATGTTAGATAGTAATGAGATTGGTCTATAATTATCGAGATTTTTTTTACTTCCTTTTTTGTGGACAGGCCGGATTACTTGCACTTTTAATTCCTCAGGCCAAATCTCGCTACAAATTATAGCATTGATTAATTTTGATAAAAAAATTGACGAATTTTCAATGGATGCAATTATGTGTTTCATAAATATTCCATCCAATCCAGTAGATGGTTTGTTACTTAACTCTTTTACAATGGCAACAATTTCTTCTGGTGTACTACTCCTAATAGCTATGGTATCACTAACACCATTCAGTATGTTATAATTTAGATTAGGATCTACTAAATATTTCTTCCTTTTCTTAAACTTATTATGCAGATTAGGCACCATGTTGGCAAAGTTTTTATTTAGTACTTGGCACAAGTTCTCTGTAGATTTATACGAAAAATTTGCTATTAAGTCTCTATCATTATTTTTAATATTGTTCCTACCCATTACTAAATTTAGTTTCTCCCACCTTGTTTTACTGTTATTGGATGCGCTATTTATTACTTTCTCCAGATACCTTTGCTTATTTGCATTAATTGTTTTTTGAATAAACAATCTTAGTTTCTTATATTCCTCGCAAAGAATTGTGCATGGTACAGTTTTATTCTTTATTTTTTTCCAAAGCTCATTTTTCCTGTTAATCACTTTTAGTAGTTGCACTGTAATCCATGGTTTTTTTGCCTTAGATTTAAAAACCTTCTTGGATTTGTTGCTTTCATAAATAGAATCGATTGCTTGTTTAATTTCATTGTACATAAGTTGTGGCTCATTTTCATATTGATCTAAAGTATCCCAGTTAATTTCATTCATTGCCTTCTTAATTTTCTCATCATTTAATATCAAAATTTCTTCAGCAGGCTGTATGTCTATATTATCACCTTTGGTTTCAATTGTTAATGCTGTATAATAGTGGTCAGCCAATTTTTTTTCGATACAAATCCCATGGCACTTTGCTTCGTTCATTTTCGCAAAAATATGATCAATGCACGATTTTGTAACTTTATTCTTGTAACATACTACGAATTAGAACATGCTTGGAAGAATTGCCGGACAAGCGGCATTTTTCACATACATTTATTAGGTAAAAGCCTGCCGTAGTGTGATTTTTGACTTACGTTTTCCACAAAAGTAAAAACGGCCACTGAGTTCGACAACTGGCCGCATCGGGTTGCGACTCAGTTTTTCAGTTTTCAGTTATATCATTTAACGTTTGAAGTGTTAGTCGGTGGGATTAATTTGGTGAAAGAGCTTGGCATTTGATATCACGACTTTATTATTTTCGTGAAATTAGACAGTTAGCTATAGCTATAATAGTAGCAATTACCCAAATATCAACTTTATTCCCACCTTTTTTTTTAAAACAAGAAAACGTTAAGCTACGTCACTAATAATCCCGATTACCTGGCGAAATTTCATCCTTTTCTGTCGTATTGTTATTTTCGTCAAATGCCTGAAAACAGCCAGACTGCCTTAGCTGTAAAAGACAAAAGTGTGTAGTGGTCACCATGCTTATACACATTTTATCTGGATTGGACGGACGTTATGTTATCGTTGAAACTTGGCGGGCAACACACTAGCGTGTCTCTTAATATAAAACTATTAAGGAGAATTGAAACAAAGTTGCGAAATAGTAAAGAAACTTTCATGTGAGTTACCTACCCGAGACATGTCAAAAAAAAGTTGTTAAAAAATCCGACAATTTTTCTATGATTTAATGTAATGGAAGCCTAAGTGGAAAATTAGAAAGGAAGAACGAAATTTATCCTCAGAATAACTTCGTAATGTAAGCCATCTTTATGCATTTACGTTTTAGTTGAGTGACATTACCCCGTTCGAACTGTCTAAGCGCACCGATAGCGGAGCCACTTGTTAACTGATTTGTTAAAGTTGTGGTTCCTCAGTTCGAATCCGCCGCAAGTCATGGTTGCCGACTAAACCTTTTGGCGGAGAGGAATTCGAACCGATAACCTCAACAAAAACAAGCGGCTACAGCGACTGCCTAGTCGCACCGGTCTTCTGTACAGTTCCCCCACATCCAATGTTGAGGCGCACACCTCTATCATGCACTACAACGGCTGTCTCTATTATACTAATCTAAAAGCAGTAACCATCACAATTGCTGGTTAAAAATGTGTTAGCTTTACAACCTATTTTCATTTTAGGCTTAATTGTCAGCTTTTAGGCCTAATTTTAACGAGCAGTTTTAATTTCGTAAGTAGCAGCTAACGGAGAGTTGAATTGTATAGTAAGCATATTCATTTTTGCAACGTAATGCGCCACGTAGCCTGTATAGATCAGTGGGAAAGTGACGAGAGAGACGCTGTTGATGACGCTGTTGCGACTCGTAGCAACTTGACGTTACCGTGGTAACATGATTTTAGACCTAATTTTCATTTTTTAGGTCTAAATTTTTTTGAGGCAGTTTTGATTTCGTAAGTAGCAGATAGGCCTAATGAAGAATTTGATTCTACGGTAAACCTATTCATTCACGCAACAATGCGACGAGACTATTTTAAACGAAGCTAAAAGCCATTTCTTTTTATTGCGGTGTAATCTTAGAATTTCAATTCGACGATAATGCTATTATTTAATTTAGTTACGTCGAAGAAGTCTATTAGCTATAAGGAAGCAACGATGTTTTAATTTGCCATGTTAATTAACTAACTTCTCACACTGAATCGAACGTTGTAAACAGTGGTCGTCAATTTCTGGTTCCGTTGCGAAGTTGAAAAAAGCGACGGACGGACGGACAAAGTCGTTGCAATAGTCTTCTCAGCCGGCACGGCTGTACAGAAGACTAAAAGACCGTTTTACCTATTCGTAAACAGTTGTTGAAAATCATGTTGATTTGAATCAGTTTAAAATCAGCACTGAATTACAAAAAAAAAAACAAAAAAAAACACGATATTGTTCGTTTGTTTAGATTAGATTGTTTTATTTTATTTATTTTATTTAGCCTATTCCTCATTGTAAAAATACTTCGGGATACAACTAAATAATAATTCTTTAATTTTTTTGTTCCAATATTGGTGCAAAACGGTAATATGTCCAAAACATTTGGTGCAATTCTCCTTAATAGTTTTATATTAAGAGACACGCTAGTGTGTTGCCCGTCAAGATGTATTTGAGCATGGCGACCACTACACACTTTTGTATTTTACAGCTAAGGCAGTCTGGCTGTTTTCAGGCATTTGACGAAAATAACAATACGACAGAAAAGGATGAAATTTCGTCACATAATTGGGATTATTAGTGACACAGCTTAACGTCTTCTTTTTTTAAAAAAAGTGTGAATATAGTTGATACTTGTGTAATTACTTTTTGCCCTGTAAAAAAAAAATGCGTTATTCAGTATAAGGCAGAAAAAAAAAGTTGCTTAGTTTCAAACCTGTAAACCTGCAAATATGAAATAACTGCTTCGAAGTAACAGGAGTCTGTAAATGCATACAATCCGCATGACGTGGCAGTATCCAGCTTGTAACTCTCACTATGTTTTACATATCTCGTCGCAAGGATCGTCGGGGAGAGAAGCTGCAGATTTAGCTGCCTGGCTCCAGGCTAGTTAATTTAACGTTGCTAAAATCCTATTTCACCAGGGATAAGAACCGTTAACTTCCCGACAAGCACAACAAGTAGCATAGAGCCGGGAGGCAAGACGCGCAATTTCTGCCTGGGCCTGGGTGTGGCCTGAACCTGGGCTTAAGAAACAAAACTCTTAACTCGCTTCAACGTCGTTTAAAGGGTACTTCTTGTGAATTAGAGCATGCTTGGAAGAATTGCCGGACAAGCGGTATTTTCACATACATTTATTACGTAAAAGCCTGCCGTAGTGTGATTTTTGACTTACGTTTTCCGCAAAAGTAAAAACAGCCACTGAGTTCGACAACTGGCCGCATCGGGTTGCGACTCAGTTCTAGTGGTGGTTATTATCGAACATTTTTATTTAAATAATAATAATACCAGGTTCCAAAATAATGAAAATAATTTTCCTGAGTTTTCCTGGTTTTCCAGAATATATGAGGCCAATTTACAGGCTATGTACCGTATTTTTAGGAATGACATTTTTTCAACGCATTTTACGACCCCTTTTTTCTTGTTTCTAGGGCGCAAACTAGTGCAAAGAAGTAGCTCAATTTAATGAACTTTTATACGTAAATAGGTCATTTAACTTCACTTTACTCGTGAATATTTACGTCAAAAAGCCAAACTTATTATTAACGTAATTAGGTTTATTTACGATCTATATTTACGTCGTATTTTTTTTCCTGCGTTTTCCAGTTTTTGTTTGAAACTATCAGAGAATTCCCTGAGTTTTCCCTGAATTTCAAACGTAGTTTAAATTCCCTGAGTTTTCCCTGAATTTCAAACGTAGTTTAAATTCCCTGATTTTCCCTGAATTTCAAACGTCGTTTAAATTCCGTGAGTTTTCCCTGAACTTCAAACGTCGTTTAAATTCCCTGTGTTTTCCATGTTGGTGGGAACCCTGTAATAAGAAAAAAAATCCAGTTTAACTCGAATAAATCCGTTTTTTTTTTTTTTTTTGAAAAAAAAGTTGATTTGTTAAAAACACATCCCTGATTTAAACACATCCAAATCGCGCTTAAGCCGCCTCGTTTCGCTTCGCTTCGCTTGTCAATGAAAATGCTAGCTGTGTTAATAAGTAGCGCAACGTTAAGTTAGCTGGAACTGGTGATTATATGCAAAAGGGAGTTTGTTGTTGGTTTGGGGGGAGGGGGGGAGGGGGTTCTTTGGGGCTGGCTGCAAACGCACGTAGGGGCGCTACTGTTATGCATAATAACTATAATCGCGATGAAAAAATTATGATAATTGATCGAGTCAGTTGCGGGAAGCGTGCAGACCGGATCGTCCGGGCAAAAACGGACGGGCTTAAAAAGGTTTTTGCGGGTGGAGAAAAAAGGGTGGGTTTTTGTGGCACGTTTTGCAGTTGGCCTCTTTATGAAACATATACTGGAAAACTTGGTTTGATAGGTGGTCAACATTTTTCAGTTTTAGTTTTTTTTTGAAAATACTTGTGTATAAATGAACAAATCACTTACACGCGATAGAACTGAACAGAAAACCGACAAACACAGACAAAATAATATGCCTTAACAACAAACTATGACGTCATAAACGAACATAGGGAGGGTAAAGAAAGAAAACTTTGACGCTTTTTTTAACGGTTTTTCGCGTATTTAAGGGTCGTAATGTCAAGTTACAGCGATGAAAATAGGCCTGATCGAAGCGCAATTTCATTACCTTTCATTTTGTTCTACTCCCATGTTTGAAGGTGCCTTGGTTCAAGAGGAGTAGTGGTACAAACACACTCACACACATCATATGTTTTTAACGATGTAGGTGATTTTTCCCTGGAATTGTAGTTCATATTATACTTCGTTTCGTTTGAGTGAAACTATTGTTTATTTGTGTACCCTTAATCGCAACTGTAATTTCCATGGGGATACGAACCCAAATCGATTTTTTTTTTATAAACATCGAAGCCGTTTTTTTGCTCAGTTATTAGTCTAGTCGTTTGTTTGTTACTTAGATAAGTTTTATGATTGTTCTTAATTATCCAAGTGACGGAATATTGTGACAGTACCACGGTAGCCGGTTAAAAATGTTTGGAATATGCAAATTTTAAATAATTTTCCCAAAATTCTGACATGCGTTTTATCCCTTTGTATTTAACTGATTCAGGTCTCAGACTACTGTCAAAACTATTATGGGATGGAAAAGATGTTGCTAAACAAAAGGATGAACAGTTCGTCCGTATTTTTTTTTTACATCTTTTCAATTCCGTAGTTTTTTTTATTTTTTTATTTTTTTTATTTTTTTATAAAACTCACGTATTCTTTGCAACTATTGACGTTTAATATTTTAGATCCGATGTATTTTTTCTCCAAAGTGGTTTTTACGTTGTCCGGGGGAAAAAAATACGAATAATCATATAGAGCAGTGACATTTGCCGCCATATTGGCACCAGTATGGGTTTTGGAGGGCATAACTACAAGGTGCACTACATAAAAATGGAAGGAAAAACAACGGAAGAGCGGATTTCTTAGGCTTAAAATAATGTTTGTTTTCTCCAACAACAAAAATCGCGCATTTTAGGTCTAAGAAATCACTCTTCACAGCATCGGCTTCAGTATGACGCCCTTCTGTTTCTCTCTGCAGTGCCCCTTGCAGCTAACCCATTAAGATTCCAGCATAGAGTTATATACAATAATACTACGTCGTGTCACTGCTCTATAGTTTGTATTTTATGCACCCGCATTATGACAGAGTTGTATTTGCAAGACCAAAAACTGCGGTGCCAAACGAAGTTGTGAATCTCTGTACAGGCTACTTGTTATTTTTAAAACCCAAGATTCTACGCAGCTGATACAGTTTACGAATGATTTTTTTTTTTGCGAATGTAGTTTTTCTTCACAATGTTTTTCATATCGCCAGCTTCGATCAATACGATTGTTGTCATGAACAACTTTAAAGTTAAAACTTCATTTTCTCAGTAAATCTCATTACACGAGTCCTTTTGCATTCAAGAGAGATTAAAGGTGGATTCCTCCCGGTTGGTTTTCGTGTACGGCTCAGTTTTGCAACATTACTTCAGACGTGGGTAAATGTTGCAAAGACTTTCATTTTCCTATTTTTTCCTTCGTGAGAAACGGTTTTGCTACATTCATTCTAACCTATGTAAATGTTGCAAAACCTATTTTGCGCAGGATGCTCGAATATAGTGAGAAGGTATGTCCTTTTAATTAATACCCTACCCATTAGAAACATTAGCTTCAGATATAATTTTGTTTAAATATGTAGTTTGAACTTTTACTTCCAGCCCTCCCCCACCCCAAAAAAATCCAAGTTTAGTTTTGAACTTGGCTGTCACTATTAGTGAGTTTTTTTATTTGTTTTAACAATTTCAGTAGTACGGTATCTACCCCAAAACAAAACTTGTTAAGGATTCCCGCCAAGGCTTTCGTCCGTGTGAAGCCATGATACCAAACGCCTAGCTCTTTCGCCAACTTAATCCCACCGAGTAATAGTTCGAAGGTTAAATGAAATACATGAAAATTGCTTATACTGCGCAATTTTCAATTATTTCACTTAACGTTTGAAGTCTTCGTTGGTGGGATTAGCTTGGCGAAAGAGCTTGGCGTTTGATCTCCTGACTTCACACGGTCGAAAAGCTTGGCGGGAATCCTTAACAAGTTTTGTTTTGGGATAGATATAAGATCTTTTTGGTCCACATTGATGAAATCCATTTGTTTGTCTCAGCGATTATGAGATGGAAACACCAATCTAGTTTTTCTGGTCCATTTGTTTTTTAGTAGTACAGTATCCCACCGTGAAGCATTGCTTTAGTGTAGTGGGGGTTTTAATTAACAATAATATTAAATGAAAACCTACAGGTTTTGTCACCTTTTTTGTTTGTTTTCGAAGACATCAGAAACACGGAAAAAAAAAAACACCAATATTAAATAAAACTAGAACAAACCTATTTCAAACTAGAAATTGCCAAAATAGAATTTCACCAGAAATCACAAATTTGTATCAGTTAATAACCAGGCTTTGATTCTATTTTTTATGATTCCAATTTTGTCCAAGTCCCACAAATCTAAATCTAAACGCCTATGTCATATGATCAGACGGTGTTTCTTGTCTGGCGATGCTCATACCCTTGTTCGTGCATTTATGTACTGTTTACAACACTGGTACGATTTGGTCGTTCATGTGTATGTTCATGTTTCACCGAATTAAGTTTCTTCAGTGCAATATTTGCGCACACTGGCTAACGAACGCTGATTTTCGTTCGCTTCTCTCACTCAACTTAGGAAAACTTAGGAAACTTATGCCAAGTCTTTACCATATAAGGTATCTCTTAAGCACAAAAAATAAAAAAAATGATCTACTATGCTTGGATAGAGAGTCAAATTAGACATGGCATTGAAATTTTTGGCTTTGCCACTGACTGCCACCTAAACCGACTACAAAAATTACAAAATAGAATTATAAAAATTTTGTTCAATGAATATGGAAATTTAAAAACTAAGGAGGTTTATAGGAAAACTGGAATTCTTAAAATAAGACAGCTGAGAGATTTTGTGGTTGTTCTAAAAAATTATTTTAATGATGAATATAAAATCAGTTCCAACACCAAAAATACTTACTTGCGAAAAACAACATACCGATATGAGGTGCCTTTTATGAGGAACCAGTACGGTAAAAGAACAAACAACTACAAAATCCCTCACATATTCAATGAAATCACATTGAGACTACTTCAACTTAATAAATTATCAACCATTAGAAAGCATCTAACTGCTTACTTTTTAGACCAACAACTTATAGATTAGCTTTTTTCTTGGTTTTTATGATACGGCTTTTTTAGCATGTTTTTGTTTCTGATGTTGTTTAATTTGTGTTCACGATATTATCACTGATAGAGGTAGTTTGTTTCCCTTTTTATAAGGGGGGGGGGGGGGATTTGTTCCTGAAATGATCCTGATACTGTTAATGTTTTTGATATTGTTAGCATTGTTATATTTTCATTTGCTGATTTTTAGTGGTGTATCAGTTGCAAGTGTAATGTCTAACCATATGTTCCTGCCTTGCTTTCAAAATGTCTCACTGCTTAAACACCATATTTCTGTTTTGTTTTTTGTTTTTTTCCTTTCCTCGCACAATGTCCTTGCATATTTTATGTTGTAATCCGGCACACACAAGTTCTCACAGAACTTCGGGCCGATTGCTGAATAAACCTATTATAATCAGCGCGTCCTGCGACTCAAATCACTGTATGCACCGTTTTAAACATTGGCACATTGGCTAACAATGTTGTATTTCTTGCTGAAGTCCGTTGTACGCACAGGTGGAGTTGGATGCACCGTTTGCAATCACTGTTACGGTTTGATTGCTCATGTGATGTCCATGTTAGACGGAATTAAGTTTCGTACGTCAAATTTTCGCTTCGCTCACTCAATCAGCGACGCCGGGCACGACGCAGCCCCGGCCACTTTTCAGGCAAGGCACCGACATTTAACTATTCTTTGGAAAGTCAATAAATACGAATTTTTTTAGAACAAAGTTGAAACCTTTATCCCGGCGGCGTTGACTTTTTATAGCCTTTTAATTTTATTTCTTCTTTGCCCATCCACAGTCTCGTCTTCCCGACCCGGGAGGAGGCAAAGGGGGGGGGGCCCGCCAGAAGGCACATCTGGTAACTAAGTGGACCAAGGACTTGTTTTTCAAGGGAGTCGCATTAGGCACTTTGATACTTTCATCTTCTTTAATTCAACCTACGTAACGTAAGCTTCAACGCAGTCCAATTTTGTGTAAAATACGTCCCATAAACACACAAAATAAATTAGGCTACACATATATTGCAAAGTTGCTACAAAAAAAAATAAATAAAAAATAGGCTAAGTAAAATAAATAAAGACTCAATTTATTCATTTGATTTCAAGATGAGCGTGCAAGTTTTTTTGTGATTTTATTTTCTGGTGGTGACTTGAGTGTTGGGATTGAGGGGGGGGGGGCAGGGGGACCGTGAAATATCGGGGGAGGGCATGGCCCACCTTGGCCCACCCCTGGCGCCGCCACTGCCCATCCATGTACTTCAATACCACATGGAATCTACGAATCTGAAATTTGTAATGATTTCAGCCCAAATTCAGAAAGTTAAATTTCAACTCAACTATTGTGCCTTTGTTTCGCATCACATTCTCAGACATATCCGACATTTTAAGTCGCAAAAGGTTTTAACACAATAAACTTCAAGTTTTTCCTTCGAAACTCTCGTCTCATGCGAAATTGTCAACCGAAACCTCTTATCAGCGTAATTGTACACCGTGAAATGTTGTCATTTAATTCAAAAGATCTTGAGATAAAAGTTAAATCGTAAAAAAAAGGTATACGACCTCGAAAGAGTTAAATTACTCTTTTCTTAAATCGTCGTTGCTTTTGTGGTGACCTTTTTTGTTACACTTCACGTATAGATTCTTAAGCTGATAGGTGGTTTTTTTGTCACGCATTTTATAATTAAGTGAGGTGTGAATAATAATTAAAAGAAATAAGAACTCTTTTTGTGTGTGGGTGTGGGTGTGTGTTTTTGAAATGTGGGAATGAAATTACTACGACAAGAGCAAAGAGTTGAAACGAACAATTTCACTTTTTTTAAAAATAACACCGCGGAGTCTCTGAGAAGCAATTAAAAGTTGAAACCTTAAATTAAAAACAATGGCAAAAACGCGTGCGTTCGTCGGGTTCGTTTTGAGTCAACAAACAAACAAACAAAATAACAAAAAAAATTCTGTTATTGTCAACGATGGGGAGGAAGACGCCGAGCCGCGCCGCCTGCAGTCGTGTATCGCAATGTCAAAAACGAACTCCTGAAGAAATGTTTGAACAACAAAACGAGTAAACAATATTTACGACGGCGAAACATCATGGTTCTTGCGCGCTTAATTTAGCTGTCTCTCGGCTAAATGCTAAATTGTTTGCGTAATTAGTTTCACAGATGCCAGTTCGGCACTCCCTCTTATAAAAACAAATAATTAAACACGCTAACAAATAAACAGGTAAACGAACAACAACAAAAAAATAGGCGGTTTTTTTTTTTTTTTTTTTGCCATCGGTGATTCGTAAAGAAAACAAATATTCGAAAGTGGAATTAAAATGATGATAAAAGTAAGATGATCTCACAAAATAAAAATAAAACATGAGGTAGTTTTTGTGATTTCGACCGTTTTCTCCATTTTTTCTCTTTTTTTTCCTCCGTTTTGATACGCGATTCATAAAAAAAATGCAGCCGGCGGTTGTCGAAAATAAAGAAAAATCAGTTGAAACTTTACATGCAGCACAAAGCAAACGGAAATTAGCTAGCCTAAACAAGAGTTTTGAGTGATTTTTTGATTCCAAAGCTGAGTAAAACCACGTTACGAGAGCAATGAGTTGGGTTTAGCGGTGACGATAGCACCCTATTCATTGCGGAGTAACCTGGAGCCAGTCTCTGAGATAGCTGCAAGGTGCACTGGATGCGCTGAGGTAAAAACATTAATACCACACGCCATGGCTGCTTGCTGTGACGTGCATATCACGTACCTGGGCTAGTCCAATCAGACGGCCAAACAGCCGTTGTTCTCGTTCGTCATTGGCTAACTCATGGTGACGTCACGGCAAACAGCCATTGCGCATGGTTTAGCGTTGTTTGTCAAGCCAGTGATATGAGAGCGGGTTTTTTGGACCTAAAAATGCTCAATTTTGGGGGATTTGCTGGCAGTTGCTGCAATTTTTAGCACAGTAACTTATGAAAACATGTCCAATTCGTTTCAAATCGTCCACGAGAATTCGATTTAATACTGATGGCTTCAAGTTCGTAAACAATTCAAATTGGACAACGGTCCGTTGTCGGAGATTTTTAATCTCAAATGTCGAAATGAATTCGACATCATGGACATAGCAATACTGATTGATATTCGATATTAAGGGAACTTATTTTTCTCCCTTCGTCTGACCGTCATCGATAGTTGATGAAAGATTTACGGTTTCTGATTGTTTAGATGTCCCGTCTACTAACATGGTGATTTAAGTATGTTTTTGGGCCTACGACTTTCCCCTTACCTCCCGAAGACACCGGCTCTGGCCAATTATTAATAAGAAACCGAATGGTGGTATCGTTTTACATGATCGTCTCCGTGCTGCTTGTTATTGTCTCGGGGGGGGGGGGGGGGGGGGGGGGGGCCCCCCTCCCACCACAGTCCGTAGTGGCTTAGGTCACGTGATTAATTCCCAACCCCCTCCTTCATATTCAGTTGCATCGCGCGACCGTACGACGTGATCACGGTTGCGCGATACAAAATAATCATTGGCAACTCTTTATTTTTTATTTTTATGTTTATAATGGTTACTGAAGGGCTCCCTCAAGTTACCCTCAGAAACCTCGATTAATTCGTTGACATGGGTTACCTGCTGCAGAGATTCGCGCCGCAGCACTTTAGACAAAACTCTGCACGAAACTGGGAGGGGCGTCGGACGAACGTCTGACTGGAAAATCTTCTAATGGGATGATTGTCTAATATTTGCCTAAAAAAATCTGGAAAATCATCCAAACGGAGTATCGTACAATGGATAGTCGTATAATGGATCCACCCAAAACCAAAACTGGTAGAAAAACCCACCAAGTTTCCAAAAACGGTCGGCCTTTGAAGGTAGTGATATCATTCCACCAGGGAAAGGCCGCCAAGGTTAATCCTATTGGCCAAGTTATTCGCACCGAATAATACTTTGTACGTTAAATGGAAACTTGAAGATTGCTATCCCACTATTAGCAATCTTCTAGTTTTCATTTAACTTTCGAACTATTAGTATGTGTGATTAACTTGGCTAATAGGATTAACCTTGGCGGCCTTTCCCTGGTGGAATGATATCACTACCTTCAAAGGCCGACCGTTTTTGGAAACTTGGCGGGTTTTTGATGTTACGTGTATACCCGCAGCGAGATCGAGCACGGTAGCGTGAGCGAGGCAGCGACATTAGACGATTTTCCATTATACGAATTTCGTGTTAGACCATTTTCCGTTATACTGTTATACTTTATACGTTCTTCCAATTATTTTTTCAGTTAAACGATTACCCCTCGCCCCAACTGGGACATAGGGTATGGGAGGTAACTGGTGGGGGGGAGGATATTTATGGGCAAGTTGCTAAAGGCAGTCAACACCAGTCATGGTTCAGATTCAAATGAGAATGGCCGACTTATCTGAAAGTGACAGAGTGACTTTGGAGGAGGATGTTGGCTACCACTTTCCCCATTCCCTACTCCAGGTAGTCCTCAACAAGATCAGAATGTTCCAGGCGTCATTCATCCTGGTGGCCCCAATGTGGCCAGCAGACCCCTGGTTCGTCGACATCATGGAGTTGTGCAAGGAGGACCCGATATTCATAATTCTATCGGCTGATGCAGAAAGGAGGGAGAACCCTGCATGCAAACCTTGGAGTTTCTCCATCTTCATGTATGGCGACTGTAACGACGACTCTTGTTAGCTTCCGGATTCTCCCGACTGGTCATGGACGGGATCTTGAGATGCCAAAGAAAATCGACAGTGATCCAAATTGAAATGGAAAAATTGGTTTAAGTGTTGCATGAAAGAAAAGATGAACCCCGGAGAGCCTGGGACCACTCTGTGGTGAGGTTCCTTTAACCAATCTTCCAAGAGGGCTTATTCACCATGGCAACCCACGATAAACTCGGTTCTGACCCTTTCTGGGAATTTGGATGTAGTAAACAGCATGGCCATTTCCTGTTTGATCCGGCCATTTCCTGTTTGAATTCTTCAACTCGTCCCAGAGTGGAACCTTCATCTTGTATTGGACACTTTGTCGTAGGCTCTGTATGAGCCCTTGCACACACAGGGATTCGTTCACTCTTGTGTTACAGAAGACCGTCTTTTTGCTAGCACTTGCGGCGGCGGCCAGACAAGGCGAGCTTGCGGTCTGGGAAAGAGGCAGTGACTTTCTCAGGTGGCTAAATGTTGGACGAAGGTGACTTTTCCCTTACCTTCCGGTTTTCACGTTAAGTGCAAATAGCCCGAGGACTCTCCGAATCCAAGTGTCGCGAAAGCACTCACCCAATTACTGGAGAAGGGCAGTTTGGAGAAGGTGCAATGTCCAGTGTGGGCGTTGAGGTTTTACCTGGAAGCATTGAGACACTTGGAGTCCCAAAGAACGTTAGCTAGCACCAGTGCGGTACCTTTTCATAGATTGTATCAAGTGACACTGCAAGGGAATCGAGAACGGCCTTGGAGGCTCTATGGCGCGTCGACAGCTAGGTCATTAGCAACGGCCTTGGACTCCGCTCTCTGTTAAGATCAGTAAACTTGTGGATGAACCTTCCAACAAAGCAGTTTCACCAAGGATCACTATCGTCACTGTGGTTACGGAGAATCTATGAGAGCATACCGAAAGCTGTAGGGCACCCACCTCAACCTTGAGTACAAACTAACGGCTCTGTCAACGTCGTGGGGTTTTGCTGCTGGAGCCCCTCTGGAGGAAGTGATGCCGGATGCTCCTGGAGACACCCCACGACCGATAAGGGGATAATATGACCAAGGCGGGTAATCTCCTTACACATTGTAGTCCGTAGGCATGTTTTATTGGTTTTGTTTTGGTATTAGACTAGGGTTCCACATGCCCACCTCCGGATTGGACAACGGCATCTTATAAATGTTCGCTAATGAGCATCTGTCTGTAAGTTCTGTCTCCACAGCTTATCAAAGTTGTTCTTAAACGTGTGAACGTGTGGTGAATTATCAAATTCTTAAGCGTGACGCCGTTCCTAAAGCATCGGCCTCATCAGCTCGTTCAAAGCGGTTTTTTCGCTCAATCCACTATTTACAGATGACGGACCTGCAGGTTTTCTTCGCTAGGATTATTTACTTAAACATAATTTACAAATGGTGGAGATTGTTGTCAAAGGGAGTGTCCTCACTAAGCTATAAGAGGGCAACAAGTCACTCGTTGATGTAATAAATATACGTTTAAAAAACTTTTTTCGTGGCATTACTCATTAGCCGCCATTTTGCTCATTGGTGACGTAATAGTGACGTCACTATGTGGTCCCTTTTTGTATAATCGTATAGAGCATTACACTGAACTTCGTTACAGGAGGAGCACATTCCTATGGAAAGCAACACTCGGCAAGTGTCACATCACGAGGGCACAAGTTTGGGGGGCGCAAATGGGAAGAAACATTTATTGTTACTATGGCGGCTCGTTGGGACAATCAACAACTTTTTTCTACGTACACAAAACTTTCATGAAACCGAAGCTTCGACGTTCCGACACCGATAAGACACACTACAACCTAGGACGATGTATGGTAAACTGTGCCCCCCGCCAGAGTGGCCATCTTGTTCCGGTTTCATAAAAGTGTTGTGTTAGTAGAAAAAAAAATTGGTGTGTCCCAATAAACCACCATAAATTGCGACCACGTAACTTAAAAATAGTCGGCAAACAGCAATAAGGTGAGCGGGAGGGAGACGAATCTCGCGAAGGTGCGTTGTGTTAGCTAATATTTGCTGTAAGGAGTTTGTAAAAATACCACGAATTTTTCTGGCAGTTTGCGACATCGCAATGTTTATTTGCCTGTATCTTTGTACCCAAATGTGGACCAACTTAAAGGCGCCTTTCCATCTTTTCGACTCGTAGATGCAGCACCATAGACCCTACGAGCAATATAAAAAAAAAAGCGGTAAGTTAAAGACGGAACAACACTATTCGCAGCAGCACAGCGCTTTTCATAACCAAAACGAGATCACGTGAGCCTCATCAGCAGCCTATCGGATGATGGAACGTGGGTGCTGTGTTCAGAATATGGGCAATGCTATCGCAAAGGCGAACACGCGCCTTTAGGATACGTTTACCAGCGACGTGTAGTCTGCGCTTCTGCGGTCGGTCCTTGTCAAGCGGTGAGCACTATTTGCGCTAGTAACCCTTCGGCCACGTTACGCTGCGACCATTGCGAGTGTAAGAGTGGTATTATCAAATGACTTCAGGACTGCAGCGCCACTGTAGGGAGCCGAACAAAATATTGCGGCAAACGGCCGAACCATTGGTCTCTGACGACGATCTCAATAATCTTCTACCCTTGAGTGTACAATGCAGAAATTAATTTGTTTTTCTCTATGGTGATGGCGATATGTGACCCCCTCGGTTGAATTGGAGCTCTCGCTTTTCATCTTGGCAATAATTCTTCTTTGCGGCCAGTTAATTAAACTTCCTTCTCTGCCATTCCCTGATATCCCTTACATTGGTAATTGGAAGTTTCCTTCTTTTTCTACCCGAAGGGGTTGATTGTAGATGAAAGGGTGGGTTTATTATTGAAGAGGGAGGGGGGAATAGGGTACATCCGTTGCGTAATAAGATTTAATAAAGTGGTGGTTTATATTTAGACTCTGGATGGGGTAGGGTTGGATAAGGACCAGCGGATGCAGTAAGGGTTGGCGTAATTGTAATTACGGTGACCGATTGTCATGTTGTTGGGGTGTAATCGTGGTTTGACAGCCAGCTTCGTGTTCACGAAGTTTTTTAGTCCCTTAAAAGGAACGGGTGGGAAGTGGTGGTGGGGGGGGGGGGGGTCTAACATCTTGGCAGTATTCGTACTGTCAGTTGTAAGGATCTTCATGGAGAGCACAGCAGAAGTAATACTAGCACGCTACTGGATGGCGCCACATGTAATTTGTCTTTAACGTTACGTTATTAGGCCTATTTTGGCAAGGTTTTGCCTACATTTTAGTGATTAGTCTTTGAGGGTTTTTGCCTACTTTTTAGTGATTATGCCTATTTTTGAGGGATTGTACCTATATTTTAATGCCGGATAGGCCTATTTTTTAGGGACTGTACCTATATTTTAGTGGATAGGATTATTTTTTAGGGATTGTGCCTACTTTTTAGTGACTATTTTGAAGGATTTTACCTACTTTTTTGGTGATGAGGCCTATTTTTAGAGGGATTGTACCTATATTTTAGTGATTAGGCCTATTTTCGAGGGAATTTGCTTAGTAGGTCAGATTAGGTGGTTAAATTAATTTATAGCTAGATCAGACCTGTCTTATGTATTCTTTTCTTTAATCCAGCATTTCAGTTTTCAGACGGGTAACACCTACGAGTGGAGCTTAGTATAAAAATGCATGGTTTTTTTTTTTGTTACGAGAAGCTAGCCAATCGGGTTGAATCTTGATGCCTGGTTCAAATTTCTTGTAACAAACTGAAAATGGTTTAAATGGAACAAAGAATAAGTCTTTTAACTTAAAATACTGCCAACGCACGAAAGCATTGTCGCTCTTATCATGGTTGAACGACATCGTCACTGCCGCCATTTTGTTCTCCATGTTAATTTCCTCCGATGTGTTTTCCGGCCCCTACGATGGGTTTTCTTGTTCGCCGCGATGTTGACTCAGAGATGAAGCGGGCACATGTCGCCCTCTGGTGCTGTTGATGAAAACAGGTGCTAATTTTACCCACTTTTTTCCAGAAGCGGCGTTACGTCGTCGCGTTACGTCCATATTTACTCTGGTCTTAAGGCCAGTTGTCACCAAATTAGCATTGCAGCATTTAGGCCCATCGAGTTCTGTCTCGGAGGAAGCAGAGGAATGCACAAAGAAAAACTTTTAAACGCAGCAAACAAGCCACGCGATTCCTTAATTATTGAGTAAAAATTTGTTCGTGCACCTGAAAACAAGCTATAGAGATTAACGATATTAGTGTCACTAGATGGCGCCAGGGTATTTTCTTTGTATTTTTCCGTGGCGCCATCTAGTGACATCAATATTGTTAATCTTTACAGCTTGTTTTCAGGTGCACGAGCGCGTGCCAAATTTTTACTCAATAATTAAGGAGTCCCGTGGCTTATTTGTTGCGTTTAAAAGTTTTGCTTTGTGCATTTCTTCGCTTCTTGCGAAAGAGCACTCGATAGGCCTAAATGCTGCAATGCTAATTTGGTGGCAACCGGCCTTTAAGTTTGATCGCGGTTGATCGCGGTTGGAATTCCGTGATGTACTTCTCCGTCCCATTTTTAGACTTGTTTGGCTGGAGAAGTTCATAATACGCTCATCGACACCAGGAGTAGTTTGCGTTCAGAGGTTATAAAGACACAAAGAAATCAAAATTTTTTAAAATAATTGTTTTGCTTGTAATTTAGATTTTTTAATTTGTTTAAACTTTTGCATGAGCCAAAAATATAGAGTAGCGACAATAACGCTATACTGGTGACGAGGCTTGCATCTGGAGTCAGTCGTTGGGCTAGCTGCAAGGCACTCCGTCATGGTTAAACCCTATCTGCAAGGGTAACTGAATAGAAATGGTGGTAAAGAAAACAACGCTCTGTCGCTAGTTCCGGTGACGGGACCAGGGTTTGAAAGACATTGGTTCTGGTGAATTTGTTGAAAACTAGGCCTTCATCTTGTTAAAGGGAACATAATCTGCCTAATCACGGGGGGTTACCAAACCTAATCAACTCTAAACTAATCGACATTTTCGTAAAAATTAACCTTTCTAGTTGCCTTGAAATATCTATTATCTTTTTTATAGCATTCTACTTCTCAAAATGCTGTACAATCTAGAGCAATTAAAAGGAAGATGTCCTTCCGGTTCGCTACCTACCTGCGCAGCCTCCTTCATATAAAAGCCGAAGCGGAGCGGTAAGCTCACCTTTTATTCTATAGCCGCCGAGCTGTTCACTTCTATCGCGCTGCGTTCCTTCATTCACGTTCCACATCCCACGGAACGAGCGTTCCTTCATCCACGTTCCGCATCCATGGAACGAGCGTTCCTCCATTCATGCTCTGCGTCCCACGGTACCATCGTTCCGATGCCACAGGCTAAGGAAACGCCTTGGGATGGTTCCTTACTCCGCACTCCTCGTTCCGCATCCCCACTGCAGGTTCCACCTGCTGACGACAGGGAGATTCCCGACCTTACAACGGAACAGGATTCTCTGGAGCAACCGGTTCCCTTCCGAATCCCTTTCTTTCCGAACCATCATCCCCATGTCTTGCGATACTGCAGCCACGTTCCCGATTCTTCGTAGTCAGTCTCCTCCGGTATGGAACCTACGTTCCCTCTCCAAGGAGTTTTCACGCATTAAGGTACGATACGCCTGCCTCAAACTCCAATTCAAGGCTCGGAAAGTGGCTGCCTTATTGGCCTCCTTGTAGGCCCGCAACTAACTCCTCTTGTTTTATCTTCGCATTCCTCCCAACCTTCGGGTAACGACCGTTCCATTACGGAGAGGAACAACCAACCCGTCACTTCGTCTCAGGTACATAATCTCATGGACTCTTCCCTTCGGAACTTTACGTGCAAGTTCCAGTTTCAGACTAAACATCATCGTGACTAAGCTTCAGTTCCTAAGCGATGCCGATCCTCCACAACCGTACCTGATGATCCGCCTCCGTGTCCCATTCCACAGGTTCCGCTGCCAATTCCGTCCATCCCTCCTGCAGACAAAGATCTCGATCCTATTATTCTCCATGGCCCATCCCGGTTCCCTAACCTCTGCATCCCACTGCACCTAGTCCTTTGCCAGTTCCGCCCGCAATCATACCTCCAGGAAAAGGAAATAATCTGTCTAGGACACGCCATTCCGGTTCAACACGTGCCAATCCACTTCACAGCGTTCCTCTACATCGGTTCTCCTCAGCCTACAGCCGTTCCGACCCTGCGTTCCGCCTGCACGAATCAGTCTACAGTTCCCCAAGCCCTATTCCTGGACTTTTGGATGCGTTCCTCACGGGACGCTTTTTACACTCCTCGCGTTACCCCTCGATCCCCTACCCGGGGGAAGGGGGGGGGGGGGGGACTTGCTCCCATTCGGAACGACAGCATCACGTTCCTCATCACTCTTCCTTCCCCTTACTAGACCTCTGTCTGTAAGGCAGAGAAGGTCGATTTCCACCATATTAAGGTAATGTATTTTCTTCTGCCTTTAGAGACACCAGCATTTACTAATGCTCTCGTCACGTACAACGTTCCATTCCCTCCAATTGGTCCACCTTGACGTCGAACCAGCATCCTGACCTTTCAAGCCCTTCTTTCCCCATATACACTGGGAAATCTATTGCCTACACCACGTACAGCTCTCATCTGTTCAGTATCACCCACGTCTGTTTCCCATTCTTCGTTCCCCCAGTACATTCAGGGTTACGGCGTACTGGCAATATTACATCACAATTCCGCCGGTTCTGCTGGCACGGTTCCATGATTCCAACTGTCTTCATTTCGCCTGACTACATCTCCGTAAGCATCGTTACAACAAGAATCACCAGAATCGCCGACAACGTTCCGTCCCATCCTCCAAGCCTGATTAACCTAAGGACGATTGGAAGGTCACAAAACCGCCAGACCCTGATCCGCCTCCAGTGCCACATTCCGCATCGTCCTTTCCATCCCGTTCCCAGGGCCGAGGACGTGACCATTCCCTGGGCCGTCCCTCCACCCCGACTGATGACAACGTTTCTCCTCTCGTTCCCGCAACAGGGGACGTGATAGTTACTGACGTGCCACCTCCCCCACAAGAAGTAGGGGGACGTCTTCGGTTCCATGTCAAACCTTGGCAGACGGTAACCTCCGATTCAATGAGTCTTTCCATTATTTTAAATGGCTTCAAACCTAAGTTTTTACAGAAACCCCCTGTGCAAAACCCACCCTAGGAACTAGAAGCACCAGCCCCGTTCGCTCTGGACGGAAATAACATCCCCTCTTCAAAAACAAGCAATTCGTGTTGTGTTACCCCGTTCATCCGCTTTTACAGCAGTATCTTTCTATGCAGCAAGAAATCAGGCGGAATGCGTCTCAATTTCAACTTGAAACCACTGAATCAATTCATCCTCCATCCACATTTTCAAATGGATACAGTCTCTTCCATCCAAGACTCATTACAACCCAACGATTGGACAGTGTCACTAGATCTTGCGGACGCATACCTTCACATTCCGCTTCATGCATCTATTCGCCACCTATTCCGTTTCCTGTTAGACGGAACGGTGTTCGAGTTCTTCTGCCTCCCCTTCAGACTGAATACTGCCCCACGCATCTTCACCGTGGTCCTACACCCCGTTCTCACCTATCTCCACCAGCAAGGTATCCGCATCCATGCCTTCCTAGACGACTGTCTTCTGCCCCATCCAAACCAGTCAACATTCTCCAACAATCTACACACTGTCGTGTCTCTTTTTCATCACCTTTTGAAATCTAGTCTCCAGCCCGCTCAATGTTTCGTGTTCCTTGGGGTATTCTTCGATCTCAAACACTCTACAGTCATGCCATCTCCAGAACACATCGAAAATCAACTACGTTTTCACATTCCTCGGTAATGCTGTTCCCATGCCACTAGCTACAGGAACGCCAAAGGATGATTCATCGTCCCGTATTCCTCTTTCCGCGTCCCCAAAGGCTTTGCCGGTTGTGGACAATGTTGAAATTCTTGAACTGACAACAGAACAGGATTCGTTGGAACAAGCGCTTCCACTTCCGAATCCCTTTATTTCCGGGCCGCCCCTGCCAATACCCTGCGACACTGCAGCTACGTTCCCAATTCCCAGTAGCCAGCCTCTGCTGGTACAGGACCTGCGTTCCCTTTCCAAGGAGCTCTCTCGAACAAAGGAACGGTAAGCTTGCCTTCAATTCAGACTCAAAGCCCGGAAAGTTGCCGCCAAACTGGCCTCCTCCATAGGACCAGTTGTCTTGTCTTCACATTCCTCCCAACCTTTGGTAACTGGAGTTTCCGCCACTCAGCGGACCGATGATCCACTCACCTCATCCCAAGTGCATGCTCTTATGGACTCTTCCCTCCAAACTTTTAAACGGAAGACTCCAGTCTCAGCCTATACTTCGTCTTAGCTTGCTTCCATCCTTAAGCATCACCATCCGTTCATTGAAGATGCTATGCTGGTCCCTCTACCATTCCGGATAATCCGCCTCCACATTCCGTTCCCCCGACTCCTTTACGAACTCCGCCCGTTCCTCCTGCGGACGACGACTTTGGTTCTTATTACTCACCTGACCCGTCCCATTCAAATCAACCTGGCCCTCCGTTCCAAGGGGATCCTGATCCTCGGAGATGCCACTTCCTGAACTGTTAAAGACTGTTGAAGCGATCATTCCGGACTGCTTCCTATACATGCCTTTCTCCACCTCTGACCCAGTCTCCAAGAACCGTAGCCTTGCAACTGGTTTTGGCTTTGGCCTGCGTGACCAACTCCGACACCAGCCTTCGTTGTTGGGACAGTCAACAACACTTCTCACCACATTAATCAGGACCGGCGGCGTCCTCCTCGGTACAGAACACTTCTCGAATTGGATAAGGATCCACCTCCACCTCGTCCGGCCGTGAAAGTTATTTTTTCCGTCCCATCGGAGAAGGAACGGCCACTCCAAGAAACTTTGAACACTTATCCTCAGTTGGAGTTCCTCGCCGCTGAAACCAAACTGTATTTCGGCTCCGCCCTCTATCTTCCTCGATGCACTGCGGTTCCTGTCTCGTCCTACGTGACAACAACCGCATCCTCTGCCTTGGACTTCGTGCTGCGTCCCAAGAGGACGTCCTCACCACTACCACTAACGCACTGTGTGAAAGACTCTACACGGGTCCTCCTCCTGAGGACACCCGTCAACTGGCATTCCTCATCAGTCAAGTTTTTAGGAAGAGTTACTTTGCTGCCTACCATGCCATGAATTGGTTCACGCACGCGCTCTTGAACTCCACACCGCCTGCCTCTGATGCAGCGAATTACAGGCCCTTTCTGCCACAGAAAAAGACCGCTTCTTTCTGCTTAACTACACTGGTGTAACACTGACTCCAAGAACATCGTTCCATGCTAAGACTCAGAAACCCGACGAACGAACTCGTCCCTTCATCATTCCTTCCCTGTCAACCATCCTAGGTGACGAAGAGGAACGGGCTCTCTGCCCAGTCCGGGCTATTCGTTTCTATATCTAAATGCCTCCAAACCTATACGACGGGGACGCTCTCAGTTGTTTCTCCCTTTTAGTAACAGAGTCGGTACGACTTCAACACGCATGATTGCCACCTGGATTAAAAGTGTTATCGTACAAGCCTATGAAGCACTCGACATCAACTGCGTCTCTGAAGGCGTCAGAGTAACGGCCCATGAATTTCGTGCGATCTCCACGTCCTGGGCTCATTACAGCAACGTTCCCATCACTAACATAATGGAAGCTGCCTCCTGTGGACATCCCACAGTTTCCACGTCCCACTATATCCGGGATATGTCCAATCAAGCTGAGGTGCCTTACCGAATCGGGCCATTCATAGCTGCCCGACGTATACTTTGACCCCTTTTACACACTAACGTTTCTGTGAAGGGAACCGGTCGCTACCTGAGGGCACTTGAGTCAAATGGCGCCCGGTGCCTTGACAAAGTCTATAAAAAAGGTAATGATATTTTCAAGGCAACTAGAAACTCCAAAATACCAGTATTACCTGGTTGATTTTGGTTTCTATTGCCTGTTGAAAATATACATTACCTTGGTCCCGCCTTCCTCCCCTCTTGTCGCCATTTGGGCACAATAGCGGTCCGAAAAGGTGAGCACACCGCTCCGCTTCGGCTTCTATATGAAGGAGGTTGCGCAGTAACCTGCGCAGTAGGTAGCGAACCGGAAGGACATCTTCGATTTAATTTCTCTAGATTGAACAGCATTTTGAGAAGGAGAATGCTATAAAAAAGATAATGTATATATTCAACAGGCAATAGCAACCAAAATCAACCAGGTAACACTGGTATTTTAGGGTTTTTGTGTTTGTCGGGATCCATACTCACTGAGCTGCGGCCCCGGCAACGCGTTCCAAGGGGTCGGCTTTTAAACAGTTACGCACCAACAAGGACTAGAGACCCTGCAGAAAAACAACGGTAACTTTCGTCAAGCCGATGCTGTGAGAGCGGCTTTATTAGGCTTAAAAAACGTTGTTTTGTCCAATCCCTTACGCTGCGAAAAATATATTAAGGTTGGAAAGGAAAAGATTCCATATGCTGAAATAAATTACAGCAGCTGCGAACAAATTCAACAAATTGAGCATTTTTAGGTCCTAGAAAGCAGCCCTCACAGCATTGGCGTGAGAAACCATGATAATGTTTTTACCTCCGCGTGTATCCAGTGCCCCTTCCAGCTAGCTCAGGATTCCGATCCAAGTTGTTGTTATCAAGACTTTAACCTTGCTCCTTGGCGGGCGTTTCGTAAACCAAGCATACCATGTACAGTGGCTATTATATACTTAAATTTACGTGTAATTTTTTTCTCTCCATCAACATTCTCTCTTTTTTTTTTTTACTATTTCTTTGCTTTTAATTTTTTCCTTTTTTTTTCGGTGCATTCCGTAATTTTCGTCGTCGTCTTATTTTTCTCCTCCTCTTCCAAAACCCCCGAACTAGCTTTTTCGTTTTTCGCTGTCGTCAGCTGCTAGTCCCTGCTTCCCAATTATGCGACCAAGTCTTAACCCCCCCACTCTACCCCGAGCCCCCCAAACCCCCTTCAATTCCCCTACCCCTTTAGTTGGCTGCATTTTGCACAGCCTCGTTGTCTCAAACAACTTAAATGAAAAGAACGTCCGCCTTGAGCAAAAAGGGGGGAAGGGGGGGAGCAAAGGGTTGGGGGGGAGGGGGAGCCGAGTGTGCAAAAAAATCAATAGGGGTGACGATGCAACTTGGAAAGAAAGGGGAGAAGGAAAGAAACGAAGCTAGGGTCTTAAGACGGGAAAATAAAATTTTAACCTCTGCGTATACGTCGCTTGTTTTCATCGACAAAAATAAGGGTGAACATCTAGATCTTGAGGTTTTTTTTGGTGGGGGTTGGGAGAGGGATCCTTCTTAACTGAACAATTTGTAAAAGTTTCGTTTGTGCATTTTTTTGGTGAACAGAGCAAAAGCGATAACTCGATATCCGCTACAGGGCTCGAATCTG
>JAHWFP010003287.1:0-17635 GCA_023313725.1 Lithobius niger
GAACGCACAACCTTCGCCGAACGCAGCAAGCCTTCGCCGAACGCACAACCTTCGCTGAATGCAACAAACCTTCGCCGAACGTACAACCCTCACAGAACATTCGCCGGAACACAAGCCTTCAACAACACAAGTATTACGTTCGCCAATATGCAGACCTTTGCCGAAGTTGACCTACAAAGGAACCTTCAACACCTCCGGCTACATTGTAATAATAATAATAATATTTGTTGCGATGGCAACGGGTCTGGCAAGGACTGGGGGTCACTGACAGCCAGCCACAATTACATGTAAATACAGTGTACAATAAACGGCCAAGGAATGGATGATGGTAAGAGGTTTGGGGACACGAATGCCTTACCACCAAGGTTAGACCTGCCAGGGACTCAAAGGCCCCCGATGGCATCGCCAAACGTGCAGGACATGGGAAGGGTGTGAAAAGTGTTAAAAGGCCCAAAATGATGCTGTACAATTAAAAAGTAAAAACAGTGTTAAAAAATTTAAAAGTAATGCTACGGTGAATACTAAAAACTAAAGCACCCAAATAGTGGGATAAGCATCATAAGCATCATAAACATTCGCCGAACGTTTACGAACATCTCATCCACAACCCTTCATCGTTCGCCGAACGTCACAACTGATGAAACTTCGCCGAACGTCTCGCCTTCACACCCTCACCGAAGACATACCGAACGCTCACGAATAACTAATCCACAACCCTTCATCGTTCACCGAACGTTACAATTGTTGAACCTTCACCGAACGTCTGGCCTTCACACCTTCACTGAAGATGCACCTTGACCCTTCACTTGCCAAACGCTCATGAATGACTCATCCACAACCCTTCATCGTTCGCCGAACGTCACAAGTGAGGTACCTTGACCGAACGTCTTACCATCGAACCTTCGCCTAAGACACACCTTTAACCCTTCACACGCCGAACGTTCACGAACGTCTCATCCGCAACCCATCATTGTTCGCCGAACGTCACGAAGGGTTGACCCCTCTTGACCCTTCATTCGAACCTTTGCTCCTTCGTCCGAACCTTTACTTAAAAACCCTTGCTGATGCAACCATTATGGATCTGTTGTCCTTTCGACTTCCTGCTACACCACCACCTGCAGGCCCATGCATTGTTGTTTTGCCTTCACCAACATCAACCTAGTCTCAACGATCAATCATCTTCTTTTCAATGATCTCACGGCACCAGTGTTCAATGTTTCCCCTCGAAGACTGAAAACGTTTTTCCTGCCCTTCCGCCATCCTCACGCTTCACCTCATTTGTACGTGAATGGATTGCACATTGTTCAGCAAACGTCTCTCATAATAAAACTCTCATCCAAGGTTCATCCCCTGCACTTCCTTCATCAATGTTTTCATGACAAGCTGCGTTGCCCCACCCTCTCCTACTCATCTTCAACTTAGCTGCTCATGAACGCTCAACGGCATCTCCAACTTCTTGCGCTCAACGCCCTTCCTGGTTTCTGCGTCTTCATCTCTCATCACACTGTGATTCAACCTGACGACATTCACCCTAATAACCTGAAGCCTTCATCAAGTGCTCACCATCAATACATCTCAACCTGAACATCTGTCGCCGTAAACTTTGTTCGTTACTTTTCGTTAAAAGTTCCCTGTACTCTTGCATGAGTCTTACTTACTAGTCCTGCTCCTCCACCTTCCCCACACACCATCAGTGTGTGGGTCTCATTGACAAATGACCCTCTTTCAAAGAACGACGTACCGCCAAGCAACCTGAAATGTCGTTCGGTCAGCTCATCTTGGAACTTCTACACCTTCTCGAAGGACTCGGCGTTACAACTGCCATCAACACATGTCATCAATCCTCTACCTCTGAACTGAGGTCTCACTGCCGGATTTCTCTCAACGTTTGAGTAAGGAACAACTGGAATTGAACATAACTCGGTTAAGACTCTGCACTCCTCGCTAACTCACCTTAATCCCGTGGCTTCCCCCCTGGGAAAAGTAGGTTTCTTTACTTGAGAAAACCTTCCTCTACCTTGTCGTGGTCAAAACTTTTTCCTTTGCCCTTCTGGACTCGTTACAACAAACCAAACTGATCCGAATCTGATCTCCATGTCTGTGCACTAGTGCCGGCCGTATTCTGACACTGTTGCACCTGCAACCGATCCGCCACAATTAATCCCAATCTCTTACAACAGTAGCATCAACATTCTTTGAGACAACACTATCCGTACTGCTGTTCCCAAAGACATTCCTCAAGAAAATCGACTGTAACCAACATCTGGGCTACTAACCTGCAGTCATCATGTACACAACCACCTACGCTCTGCACAATGGATTGACTCATGAATCAAGTTACTGACACTTCACACAGCTGCCCTTCCTAATCTACGAACTCCTCAAGATGATGTCTTTCACTCCGTCAACACATTCCAGAAACCCTACCATGTCAACCTTTCGGAAACCACAACTTCACTCGACCTCAACGACCTGTGGTCTTCTAAAAAACGACCGATTCACCTCGTGGACTCCTCCACCAAGCAAATGACAACCAGTCCATTCATGGATGCACCATATTCATTCACGACAGGCTAAACGACGAATGCCTCCAACACTTTCAACTTGTCCAACATCCGGAATCTTGTGAGAAATCAACCTTTCATTGTCTCCCACAACCTTGGAACATCCCCACCATGGGAATTTTTCACAACTCTCCCTCCCTTCTTCAACCTTTGAAGTGAGCAAACTCCTCAAGAATAATGCCGCCCTCATTGACTCCCGGATCAGACAGCACTCCTCACAATCTCACTTGAATCTTGAAATCTGAACTCTGCCATCTCTAATGCATCTTAACAACTGACTCCTCAACAAATCTGATCCTCCAGAAGCACTCCATCAAGACCCATCCTTCCTCTTTTCAGCAAATCATTCAAACCTGCTGACAGTATTCATCACTCCGTCAAAGGACGACATCTAAGCTGCTGAAGCCGACCCCCTCGGGACTGCCCGTATAATGAACGGCCGAAACGAATCTCTCCAGGATGGTCTGTCAACCTAAACATTCTCCTGACTTTCCGCCAACCAGAAACACGCCACCATCATAAAGCATACGAGACCTTCCGACACACTCTTTTTAATGACAATTTTCCAGATCCCTGATCACTTTCGACCACCTGAACTTCAAATCTGTCTAGTCCATACCGACTACAACACAACTAAGAGCTCTGATCGGGAAAGGCGGAACCTGATACCAACCTCTTCATTCCCTCATCAGATTTCTTGAACTTCGCCAAGGTGTCTACACTCCATGAAGACCTCCCGTTATCGAACCCACAGCACCGTCCAATCTTACATCTGCATAAGCGTGCACCTTCGATCCTACTGTCATTACATTGAATTAATCCATCCGAATCACCAGCAACGAAATTCCTATTTCCTACAACAAGCTCTATAACATTCACTACGTATGGTCGATTCACCAATCTTATCAATTGAAGGTGAACTTAATACATCCCTAACGCCAGAACAACTATTCCTCCTCACTGACTGATTCTGAACGGCTTCGACCATCCCACCAAAATTAGCTACTGGTCCTGACACACTCAGCCTTCAAACTGCAGGAATCAATTACTTCCTTCATGACCTTAGAACCCTCATTATATAACCTCTTTGAGGATTATGGACCTTCCATCAACCAGGGTCCCAATATGACCTTCCACTCGTCCTGGAATCAATCAAACCCTTTTCATCACCAATCATCATTGTACAACACATTGTTTCCGAGCAATCCAGGAAGGACACCTTGCCATGACTAAGACCTTCACCATGAAGCCACAGCTAACATCGGATCCTAAATGCAAGGAAGTTGAACACGTCACTTCCTCCCACCACACAGAAACCCTCGACCACCGCAACAACAAGAGGGTCATCAGACAAAACCTCCATCAAACAAATGGCGGAATCACCATGGTCATAGCACTTTAACTCGGGGCACTTTCAACCTCATGGGCAATTCAAAATCACATCTCCAGAGTCTAAATTCTTCAGACAACATCGTGGAGATACCAATCTGTCCTCACTAGTCACCACTTCTATGACATAACAAGACAGAAACAAGAGCCCCATCGTCTGGGTTCATTAATGACAGCCAGACGTGTCGTCTCACCCCCCCTTATGCACTTAATACAGAAACGAAGACCTCCCGAAGATGGAAACAAGACCCCCAATCGGAATCCTCCTGTTTCTTATTTCAAAATGCAAAGTTTTTATCAAACTTTGGGGGAACCATTCGCAACCCAGGGTAACTCGCCATGATGGTGCCCGCCACCTATATTGACGAGGTCAACTGTAAATGCAATTAAATTTACAGGTAGTAAAAATTTTCTGCCGACGACTAGAAACCTAAATTTTGGGGGGGGGTTAAAATTGGTTTCTATCGTCTTACGAAAATTTATACCACCTGTAAATACCCACCCTACCTCCCCTCTTGAGCCACCATCATGGTTGACATATCGAGAGGAAAAGAGATGGCCGCCAGGGCTGAGACGTCTGCTTTTTTAGGGGTGGGGTAGCGCACTGGTCGTATCAGGAGAGCGAAAAAACTCAAGTCACAAAAGAGCACTCGGGAACTGAATGCAATTAAATTTACAGGTAGTATAAATTTTCGTAACACGATAGAAACCAATTTTAACCCCCCCAAAATTTAGGTTTTTATTACCTTTGTTGGAAAATATACATCTCCACCTTTCATCTAAGCCTTATATCCATTTATCTTAATTAGATCTGCCGTTGCATCACTTTAAAGATGTAACTTAACGGTGAAAAGAAACAGTATACGCGGTGATACATTTTTTACCATTTCTCAGTTTTTATATGGCCGGTTAACTTTTCTAAACGTCAAAATAAGAATAGGAATCATGTTTCTTGTAACCACAAAATGATCGAGAAAGTGTGTCAGAAACACTGTTAATTACTTCTTTTTAATAGTTTGTATGTAAAAACCAATGGGAAATATGCAATACTTAATAGGAAATTTAACGTTCTGCCATTAATTTAACTTATTGACATTTAAGACTGATTCCATAGAAAGAGATATTTTTTAAAATTTGTAAGCAGCTGTCATCTTTGTTTGGCAGCCATCTTTAAACAGAAAGCGATTGTATTGGTCTCCCTAGCGGAAAATGTTCAGTTCAAGGAATGTGTGAAGTTAACCCTCCAAAGGATTTGCTTTCAGGAAACAATTTTTCCCCAAATTTATTTTATCTTTGAAATATTTGAGAATTTCCACCTAATATTAGGATCAACGTCGATGGGGTGCTTTCTTGCCACATAAGGATGTCTTAAAAGTCAGCCGCCTGAGTCACTTGAAAGTTGAAACTTGCCCGTTTATTTCAGAAAGTGTATCCTGCTTCCAAGCAACTCGCAAGCAACTGATTTTAAAACATCTCTATCGTGTGCAAGGGTGCCCCTACATTGGGGCTGAACCCTCCCCCTCCCCTTGGCCCTTTTTGCCCTTTTCTTTGCCGTTTTGTCGTTTTGGTAGACAATCATGAAAATCCAAAAAAACAAAAGCAAAAGCCTTTAAACAAACACTCGTTAAACAAAAAAAAAAAAGGCTTCCAACAAAAAAAAAGTCCTCAAAAAATGTGATGAGAGCCCCACCCCCTTTTGCTGTTCTGCGGGCACCCTTGATTGTATGCCTAGCCCCTATGGATGGACCATTGGTACTTGCATACGCCATCGCATGCTTTCTTTTTCACTTTTACTAAAAAGTATTGAATAATTAAAACATTTTGCGTGTTAACTTTACTATATACGGTAGTAGTTCGCACATTTATAGGCTTACAGTATCTTTTTTTTTGTAAGTTTGGAAGATATCTATTGTAGCGATGTTGTAAATTTTGACCATTGGTAATAACACTGCTGAGAACATACCAAATTTATTTATAACTAAGAAATAAAAATACTGTACTGCCCCGACATACTGTGTAAAATCAGAATTAAGTGTGAAAAGCAACTATTGATTGAGTAGGATGTGTAGCGAAAATAGACTTTAATATTTTTCATTTAATTTCGGAAATGAAACTATGTGATTGGCGTGGGCAGGCGTGTATGCGAAAGTTACTCGCAGCCACTTAAGTGTGTAGTGTAAGACAATGGCGGTAAATGCTGTGAAATGACAATACCTACACACAAAACAAGTATTATGCATCTTAGAGGACATATCAAAGATCCCTATCTCATCAGTTGCGTAGCCTGTTGTATTTTAATTACACAATTTACGTTGATCCTGGTTTTGAGTGTTTTAGGGAAGTAGATGTTGAGGCATAGTTCAGAAAGTGAACTAGATAAGGCATGTTACCTCTTCCAGTGCTACGCGGGATCACGCGGGATACGTGTGTTGCCACAAAATCATTCCGAAAGGTTGCGCATTGCGTGCGTGCGGTTTAGGAACATGAAATAATGCCATGCACAATGCTTTGCGCACCACCGCCGGTGGTATGCAAACCTGAGGTGCAACACAAGCGTATGCTACCAAACAAAATGGCTGATGGCACTACCGCGACCACAAAGTTTTCTATTTTGCGACTCATTGGCTTTTCATGGAAGCTTGAAATTCAGTGTAGTTAGTAAACAAACTTCAACGTGATTATCTATTGGCATTTAAGGGTTGAGATGACGTTGCAATGTTTAATTGTCCATCGCGATCGACTGCTCCACAATTGTGGAACACTGAATTTGCAGTTCCTGAACTGCGCACAATACGCAACGAGGAGCACATGATGCGAACCACGCTGCGCATTGAGTTTAGGAATACAACTAAGCTGGTCATGGGCGGTTGGTAGGTAGGCCCATGTAGTTACTTTGTTTAGATCGTGACGCAGGTAGTACTGCGATTAAACAATTCGGAGGCTTGCAAGGCCCACTGGGGCTAGTGCACGATAGGCATAGATGTGTACAGGCCTATCGTGTGCTGCAAGAGCTCTCTAATAAACAGGACAGTAAGCCAAATCCGATTTGGCTGGATTAGTGGTAAATAAATGCAAATGCTAATCTACTTCTGTTGCCTTTTGGACTTAAATGTTATGTCAGACTGCCTGAATGGGATTGAACCCTCAACCTCGAAACCAAAGGCCGAAGCTCTACCGCCAAGCCGTACTGAGACAGCCTTGTGGGGGTGCTCCCACATGTATGCCTATTATCGTGTCTAGCCCCGGTGCCAAGGCCAAGTCATTGTTGGATCTCTGTCAACATTCGCCCGTGTTGGTCGCCAAATGGTGAGGGGAAAAAAGCTGGACTTCAGTTTTAATTGTAGCAAAGTTGAGGTCGTGAAATAAAACTTGGTCCGCGTTCAAATGGTTACGACTTGGCAACCGTGAATGAACAATTTGTGATGTAGCATTCAAAGTTCTAAACACAGTGTCCTGTGACACTGTACTTACATATGTGCAGTGCGCTATAAGCCCCTGTGGTTCTAAGGGCTATTCTGTTGCAGTAGCTATTTCATCTTTGATGCTAGAGATGTTTTGCTAATGAGCACCAGAGGAAAAATTAAAAAACTATGATACATAACCACAAAATATAAATTTTGCACAATACGGGACAAGTGGAAAATAGTGAGTAATATGTAAAGTTTGGAGTGGCATAAAAGAGGCTTCACTAAGATAATTCCACTCCACATTCCACTATTCCTTCTGAGTTGTGACCCCAAGTGGGCTGTTGTTGAACCTTAGACAAACTACTCGGAGAAGAACAATTTTCGTACGGCTACCCATAATCTCAGTAATGTGCCGACCTTCTGCCTCTGTAATCACAGCGTCAGTTCAAAATTCCTGCGGTCGAGCAGATGACAGACAAACTTGAAATCAAACGCGGCGGCTTGGTAACCACAGTTGTAGTGGCAGTAACTTGGGAAATTGACGAAATACTCATGTGTGGCGAACATCTGAAGTTGAATTTTTTCTGTGTTTGATTCAAACCATATTCAATTGGTTACAAGTAATGTGGTTCATGAAAAAAGATTCAGCCCGAGTTGCTGCTTAGCACATTTCTTGGAACACAAAAATCTTGTGTTATACGTAGCTCCACTCATCTCTACAACCCGTTTTAAAAAAATAAAACTTGATCAGCCTGCTGTGATCGATCTAAAATTATTTTAATGTCCTAATCTGACTTATAATTTTAAACGATTAATGTAGTGTTCTTTATCATTATCATTTTGTTTTAGTAATGTTAAATAGTTTGATCTCTGCGATCCTTTGCTCTTCCGGTTAGTTGACGACAGCATCTTCTGGAGGTAAATCATTGAAAACAGATTATATTGATTGTAGGCGCCACCATGCAGTTGGTGATGCTGGTCTCATAAAAGTTTGTGGAGGATGCGCTTTACGTGGCATCTGGGGCAAGTAAACGTCCTTCTCAGAGTAATTAGTCCAAGTTGAACAAGTGACAAGTTTTTTTTTTTTTACTTTTGTGGAAAACTTACATTAAAGGTTATGGTGTGTAGGTTTTTACCTAATAAATACCAGTACATGAAAAATATGCCTTGTGCTGTGAATAGTTTACACGAGTGTCAGTATGCAGCGTTTATAGGGTCTTCAACTGTGGAAGGAATTTGGTTTATCAAGCCAAGGCCAACTGGAGTAGAAATTGCGTGTCTTTCCTCCTGGCTGCACGCCAGTATTACGCACGCTGGGGAGTTAATGCTTCTCAGCATTGCTTTGGTAAACTAGTTTTGGGCATTGTTAAATCTGCTTGCCTGGAACCAGGAAGCTAAATCCAGAGCTTTTCACCCTGACAAGCTGTGACAAGGCGGTCGATAGTTAATAACATGATAGGATACTCCCATTTTGTATAAACATCCAATATCCAACATATTGGATATCCAATATCCAACATCTACTGGTGATTGAGTGAAATTTATGAAGGTTGATTTCTGGACCAGTGAGCATTGTTAAACACTTTTTTGATTCTGAAATGTTCTTGTATTCATGTCGATTGTGGTAAAGATCCTGGGATGTAAAAGATCCTGGGTTTTCCACTTAGATTTCTCAATTGTTCCTCTTGTGGTCGTGGGGCTGATAACCCAGTTTGGGTTCGTAGTCCCTAAAAGCAAAAGCAAAAACAAACGATCCTGGAATGCGCATGGGAAAGGAGAACTTGCCCATCAAACAACAAGAAATACAAAGTGTTTCTAACAATGGCACTCAGCATGCGTCCCTGTCAAAGTAGAGTAAGCCTACATAGTGTTAAGCACCTGTTTTGAAATTGTTATGAAGCTGATTTGATTGTTTAAAGAAGGAGATGTTGACGGCTGATGATTAGAATCTTAACATCATTATCATCGATTGTAGCTTGCTATAAATCTTTACTACTAAAGCACCAACAAGAAGTTATAGTTATGACCTGATGGCCCGTAGGACGGTTTTAGCATGACAGTTTATTATTGTCACTGATCAATAAAGGATAGTACGAGAGACTACCAATCATCTTCAGTGGTGTATTCCGGACATTATCTCAACTCCTGGAGATAACCTGGTTCAAATTCCAGGTTTTTTTGCTGTCATACTAGATTTCTTTCTCCTTCTGAAATGTCTAGAAAGGTTGAGAATTGAGCTGGTTGCTACATATAACAACAAATACACTTCAAATGATGTTAGGTGCAAAGATAGATATTAAAACGTAGTAACAACAAATTACTCATAGACTGCATACAAGGTAGCTGCAGTGAATTTTTCCTATTCAACAAGCATTTGAAAACGACCTATTACACTTTTATAAAGTACAGTACATAATTTTGATTCTCAGCAAAAGTCTCTGTCTGGCAAATATAATAATTATGGTAATGAAACTAGCCTAGTTATGCAAACAAATGAAGATGGTTTAAAATATTTACTTAAAGTGGCTTTATTATGATAGTTAACAATTTGGTTGAAACCATGTTTTTTATTATAAACCAGCAACTGCTTCACACTATTGTGCTAAGTCTTTGAGAGCAGCAGTTTACAACAATGTTAAAAGTAGGGTTACAAGGTGTATTGTAATACAGCTTCTTCTTTTTTATTTTCCAAAACTGCTGCTCTTGAAGTTTGTGCCCACACTTAGGTCTGGGCCAAGGGTTTTAATGTCCCAAACTAATTAAGTAACTTGTTTTCACACTTTTGGTTGAAACGTATGGGTACATGTTTCAACGTATCAGTTTTAAACAACTTCTCACCAGAGTGAGCAGTCAATGCACTGTTTTACATTGAAAAGCTTTCACGAACAAAGGAAATTAGAAATTATCCCATCATACCTTTGTAACAGTAGTGTTTGTGAATTGTGGAGTTGTCTCGTCATGGAACAAGGGAAATGAAAAATTGCCCCTTCACCCTATAACTAAATAGAATGCATGGAATGTCTCGTGGCTTAAAGAAAGTGGGTTACAAAAGGCTATTAGGCCGTACCTCTTATTGCAACAATGAACTTGAGGCGCTGTTTAGAATGTAACCTTTCCGCAAAAGTAAATCACAGAACAAGCAGGGTATTCCGAATTAAATCAAAAGCTTACACAAACAAAATTTGATTTAAAGAGGCTATTGAAAAATCTGCCAACTCGCACTAAACACCAGGTTAATCCCACTGAGTAACATTGCGAAGGTTATATGAAAAATTTTTAAATTGCTCACTGCGCAATATTTTAGTTTTCAATTCAACGTTAAATGGTTTGGTTGGTGGGAATTTGTGATTAACTTGGCATTTGATATTACACCTTAAATGGTGAAAATGCTTGGGAAAGCCTTGACATGTTTTGTTTTGGGGAAATGCCACAAATTTTGTAGCCTAGTTTCACTATTTAAAATATTTTTTATGTCTGCCTTTCCAACTGAATATGTCACTTGGGACACTTCTATTCTCCCTCTGTATTCACTGCAGCTACCATACGACAGGGTAAAATTACTGATAAAGTCTTAGTGCATCCATGTTTTTTTTAGTAGGACTGTTATTATGCACACACGGTTACGGAGCTTTTAAAATGCCAAAAATGCCTCTTGACATGTTTTTTTTTCTTGTCAACTTGATAGGTTTATTGTAGCCATGGCCCGGCTAAAGCCTCATAGCCTGGTTAGTGCAACCAGACATGCAGGATGTCAAACTTGCAGTCCTTAATTGGTACAACTTCATTCACTTGTGAAATAGCTATAAATGACTGTCGGCTCCTTTTAATTCAGGTTCTGTTCTTGGCGAGGGCGTCATGTCTAAATCATACACGCAGACAGTTCTTTCTGTCCAGTCAACATTTGCTAACTAAGAGCAAGGCGTCAAAACAGCTTTAAATGTTTTCTTTTTTTTGTAAGTTATGTTGTTTTTCTTCCATTAGACACAATTAGTAATACACTAGCCGGACCCGTGCATGCTGCACAATGGATTGAGTCGCCCTGTCTTAGCCTGTCCCGATGTTTAGTCTTCTTAAGAAAGTAAATAGAGTTTGCAATATTTAGCTGTTTGAATGAACCTTTAAAATTTTACTTGTCCACAACGCGACCTGGTGCGGACCTGCTCCTCCACCGTGCACTGACATAGAGATGTAAGTGTAAAACGGGACTTCCCCCTCTGCCACCTTTTCCCCTCCCCCTCTCTTTGCCCCTCACTTTCTCCCCTAATCTTCCCCCTCCTTTTCTCCCACATCTTCTCTCCTACCATCCCTTGCTACAACCCTCCCATGTTTGTTCAACGGGCCAATGTTAACAGGACTTTTCCACCAAGATTTTGCAAGTGTTAATGAGATTTCCCCCATTGTTCCCCTTCCCTCGCTTCTCCCATGCCCTTGTTCTTCCCCTTTTCTCCCCTCCTCTTCCCCTTCTTCTTCTCTCCTTCCCCCTGGCCACAACCCATCCATGTTTGTTCAACGGAACTATTTCGTCGAAATTTTGGTGCAGCCGGCAAAGTCGCATGCCTGTTTGACCGAATGCAAAAATTATCCAATCACTGAGAAAGCCAGCATTCATTAAGCAAGTAAGCACTTGCTGTAACTTAATCATTGTTGCAAGTAATTCTCGTTCATATACTGAGGTATCAACCCTGGCACATGCAGTGTTTATTTCCATCCACTTTAAAACAATTCAACTCCGCTCTGGAAGTCAGCGTCTATGAAGTAAATGCACCTTGCCATTGTATCAAGCTGCCTATTTCGAGATCCATTAGGGGACTCGAAATTAACAACCTATCGTCGTTTGGTTTACAGTTGCCAGCTTTTAGCCTAGAACACTGATTCTTTTTTATTTAGCTTATCGACGTAAGTCCAAAAGTCAAAACATACAGCTGACAGTGCCACATTCCCTGCGACAAGAGTTTGCAAGGTAGCAATGATACGCAATGTGCCCTGCAATTGTAGTCAGCGTTTGCAGCATGTGTTTCTAGCAATCGGCTTTCACTTTGTCATCAGTTCCTCTTGCCACAATGAGTATTGTATTAGTAGATTTTATATTTTGTGCAAGAAAAGAAAGGAAGAGGAAAACTCTAGAAAGAAGTGGCTGTTAAATAAGCATAGTATGGCAGTGTGTTACAATCCTGGGACCTCATTTTTGGTCCTGTCGTTCCTTTAACCATGCTACCAAGGTCTGTATTTAATGTGGAGCTTGACTAGAGAGAGTTTGACACAAACTGGTTAATAAAAATAACAATAGGGATTTTTATAACAAAAAATTGCAGCCATATGATAAGGAAGGTGTTGGCCAATAGGTGGCAAGACTCTCAACTATTTTTTTTTCTGCGTTTTAAATGGAAAATTTCTCCGTACCCTGATTGGTAGGCAATTGCAAACTACCTGATTATGTTGGCAGGCCAGTCTAAGAATGTAGGTATAAAGGAATGTATTAGTGCAGCCTCCCCTCCCCCAGACCGCTATTGTTAATTATAATGGAGTGTTAACTAGTTTGTCATTGATATTGAAAAACTCCAGCAGGCAGCTTGTATCTTTTGATGCTAGGTGGAAGTGGAAAGAAATTATCAGTTCTTGTTCACAAACTGAGGGGTGATTGTCTGCAAGAAGGTCAAAACTGAAATCAAACACATGTGCATAATCATGTGTGTCAACAGTTGCCGATCTTTCAATGTGTCATAGTGACTGAGGAAATGACTGGGAAAGGCGACCCTTGCAAAGTACGGCGAGGGTTCAGACTACCACGAATCTGTAGCGGCTATGGGACTATTCTGGACATAATATTGGCTCCCTGTGTAGTCTCAACAAAACTAACAGCATATGTAGTGGTATAATCTAAATGTGTCGTTGACTTACATGGTTACTTAAGAGAAAACACACTACTTACATTGCTGTTTTTGTTGTTAAACAACCGTGTGGAAAAGAAACCTTCACATTATACCATGCCACGAGGATCACTATGCCCTTCATCATTTCTGAAGTCCTGTTTATAATTTAAATCGGATATGAAATAGCCAATGAAGACACTTGTAATGACATGGAAACAGTATTCAAGGCCATCCGCATGTTATCTCTGATAAAGCGGAGAAGTAAAGGCGATCATAAAATATTACAAACTGCAAAAACCAGTTGAGAATCTGAGCATAGATAATAGTTGTGAGGGAGACAAAATGGGCACGTAGTCTTAGTGAATGTTTTCACTGCCATGTAAGGAAGCCAAGGGCTTGACAGAGAAAACAGGATCACAACTAAAAGCGTTCTTTTTCTCGGCCCTTCTCGTATATCAAGCAATAGAAGCGAATGAGTGTGGTAAATCATTTGAATCACAGTTTTTATTACAGTGCGAATTGCTCTGAAAAAAGTAAACGTTCGATACGAATCGAGGCCTATTTAAAGTAATAAGCCGCCATCATTCACATCATAGACAAGAACTTTTTCTGCAGCAAGTATTACTTTAATTTAACCTGAGATTAACTGATGAACCGCACTTCATCTTGCATGACGAGAGAAGGATCCAAAACTTGCGTGATTTCAATGGTGTGCCTACTACTAATTCACCTCTTGTGCCATTTTGGGGTAGAATATGGATGACCTTGAATGTTTTTTCAAGGTGATTTCAAATATCTTCATTGGCTTCGTCATACATAACTTTCCTTACAAATATGTCTTCAGAATTGACGTTTCACCACTATATCCTGACATTATTTCTGTTGAGACCAGACTTTTGCTTTATCCGGTATAATCCTATGTACTTCCAAAACATCCTATGTCTTGGATTTTCATGAAACTATTAATACACTTTCGAACCGTGCAGATAGGTATGTCGTGGATCATCATTCATTCAGAATGTGCTGGACTCAGTGGCAGATGTACAGTGGTATCGTGTAACACTCCACAAATTTATTGCAAGCTAGCTATATAAGCCTTAAAATGACCTCACGTAAATAAAAAAGGTAAATCACAAGGTAAAGGGCAAACGAATCAAACAGTCTGCATCAAAATTAAAGACCGGCCTTTGTGAGGATACAGTAATCTGAGAAAGAAAGAAGACTGTCCCACCGACTGGGACTCGAATCCAAGACCTCCCGCATCCTCACATAATTTGGACACTAAAAACTTATATAAACACATAAATTGTCCCCTTCCCATCCAAATCTTACACTTGATAGTGCGCAGTAGCCTCAGGGCCAAAATGGGGCAGGGGGTGGGTGAAGAGACCTCATTCTTGGAACAGCCCCTGGCTGAACTATACCAGTTGTTTGTACTGCACTCCATTTTATGTGAATAACATTTATTGGCTTATTCATCCATGTTGTAAGTTTTAATTCAATTCAGGAGCCTTTCAAATCATCCTGACAATTGAGTGCAGCGCCGCTACTGCAAGACAGTTTTTTTTTTTTATCAAATGTAAGTTGAATTGTGTAGCTATGCGTAACTGCTCATTACACTTTAATGACTTGTGTCTAGTTGATAATATTTGATAAAATACGACATTAAAAAGTACTAGACTGATGACATTTGTTGACTGAGCAAAGGTCGTAATCTTCCACCTGATGGCCAAGAGTTGGCAAAAATCCAGGCGCTCAATAGACTTTTATCATTGATATTTATGAGACAGTCTAGATTGGCCCTCCTTGTGCGAGTTGCAAAGACGCTGACAACTTTTCTTTTTCTTTCAGAATGGCATTCAGCTGCTATTCCAGGAGATCCTGGCTGAGTCCGAACTTCCAACCTTAACGAATGTCATGGCCGACCCGGGACCGGGAGAACATATGGTTGTACGTAGGCATCCTTAAAATTGCACTCCTTGATTAAATAAATAAAATAATGTCAATTTTATAATTAATTGCGAACCATTAACACAATAGCCATTTAAGGGCTTTGCGTGGAATGTATATTTAGAATAATCCTTTGCATAGATTTACACAAAATATTTCATTTAACCTGGCATTTTGGCTTATTGTGAACCCTTATTAAAGTAAAATTGAAGATAATATAAACCACATTAAAGCGGTAAAACGTAAAATTTTAATCGTGCTTATAACGGTTTAAAGATACACCCGGTCTGCCTTATAACTGCCACGCGCCGATCGCATCCACGCTTTTACCATAGCCAAGGTCAACCGAGACAGTAGCTTCGTTCCTCGCAGCGAAGAATGGAGCTACTGTCTCAGTTGGTATTGCGCCTAATAGACAAGCCAGAGCGAACGCATTAATTGTTTCGTCACAAACCGGAATGATTTTTGTATTTTAAAATCACAATTTAAATTTTCTAGACTAGTGTCTTATAATTTTGCTTCGGCGATCTATTGGAATAATTAATTAAAAAAAAATTTTGATCTCATAGTAATTATTAGCAAACGATTAAAATTAGTATTGCGCGCACACAGATAAAACTTCAAGGTCATTGTAGGCACGCAAAGGATCGTATAGGAACGGGACATTCTTAAATATAGTTAACAATATTCAACAGAAAATATCCTAGATGCCACATTTTAAAACGTTTTTTTTAGCAAGGGAAAGACTAACTGTAAGTAAATAGAGGTTTGGGGCCGTACTTGATGCGGTGGATTTAAGTGCATATATCAAACATTACAAAACCCTTAAATCTTTTACCCAAAATGATGTATGGTAGGCGAGTAATTTTCTCATTTGTTAAATATAGGATAACGGATATCTTTTATCCGTTTGAATGGCATAAAAAATTGCACCAATTAGTACACTATAAAGAAACTTAGTGTATAGGTTGTCACAACAAATGATAACGTCATTTCTATATGCGACGAAAATATTCATTACCTGGAATTCTAGTATTCTCTCCTCTCCAATGCTGTTACTTTAGAAATTAAAGTTATTGAATCGCCTGCCACGCAACCCAGTGCGCATCATCCTGCCCACCCCTCCTTTATAAAAGTGTTGCGAGCGACTGTATGTCATCATTTTCTTCTTTACAGTTCGAACCTATCAGATGTGCTGTTCGTTGCTCCGGGAAGGTTGCCATAGTCTGAGCTACTGCAGTTCCTTCGTCCTTCTTATCATGCCCTATGCCGGCGGCACACCTAGGGAAGCCTTGGCTCGAATTACTACCTTGCCAACCTTCACCCTCACCTGTTTCGGTGGACATTTTTTCACTGTTTCTGCCAGAATTGTCCACCCTTCTGCGGCCTGCCATCGTTCGCCAACGAACCGCCCTTCGTCGGGTGGTTCACATTCTCAATGCCCTTCGCCTACCCGTCCTTCGGCCACCGAAGGCGCTGCTTGGGTTTACATCCGCAACGTCACCTGTCCCCTGCAGTCAAGTCGGGGTTCCTGGATTTTTTCGACAGCACTGCTGTAGACCATCGTTCGACAACCAAGAAGACTCTGCTGCGTGCCACGGTAACGCCCGCAATGGATTCGGCCCGGTTGGTTCGCAACCTTCGCTGGCCCTTTGTCACCTCTCCCTGGATTTTCGGCGCTCTCTCCTGACTTTCCTCCTTCGCCCGTCGGCCATCCTTCACCGGCTGGTTCCCGTTCTTCGTGCCCTTCACCTATCCTCCTTCGGTGCTGAAGGTAACTGCGCTAGACACTGCCACGATGTCTTCTGTACCCTGTGGACAGACTATGGCCTTCACTTCGCGGATCTCTGGGCTTGCGTGGAAGGGAAGCCTGTGCACGATAAGCAGCTGCGGCCCCACTCTTCAGCCATGTGTTGGTCCTAGCTTGACGACTCCTTGTGGCATTTACATCCTGCTGTATTGTTGATACTGGCATCAGCTTGCTCTCACTCTCGGATTATTGGGCCCTTCGGCTGCCCCTCGTCCCTCCCTGTTGATTTCTTAACAACGTCTTCTTGCTGTATCGATGGTACGCCTTCCTGTCAGTTCCTACTGACATTACTGGCGGTCTCTTCGCCACGTCTCCTGTCCTTCGGCTAGGCTGTGGCTTCCGCATCTTGTCATCGTTGGCCAGACAACACTGTCATCTTTGGAAGCACAGCTTCTGACACCCCGTCGTCATTCAAGACTCTCCTCCAGACTGGACTTGCCATACACGCTTCAGCTGCACGAGCCTACATCTTGGCATCATAACACGGATGATCAACGAACGAAGACGTCTGCTCCTACACATCTCTAGACATGCTGCACCTGCACCTCTTCGTCATTAGCGCTTTCGTTTTTCGGATTATTGCGTCGAATACACGTTTCATCATCTCAACATTCGTTCCGTTTCCTGCCTTTCATCTTTCTTCTG
>JAHWFP010003288.1:0-10323 GCA_023313725.1 Lithobius niger
ACTTGTTATTATAGTTGAAGTGATTTCCCTAGCGTTAGGGGATGTAATAGATGGAGAACTTGATTTGTGAACGAAGGAAGCAGTGGTTGATGATATGTATGACGAAGCCATGATGACGAAGTCAGATGATGAAGCCATTATGGGTTGATGAGCTCCAACTGATGATGAAGGCACAAATAAAGCAGATAAATCATGGGAAAGTGTTAAGGCAGTTGAAGGTGTGAAATCAGCTGTGTTTTGGTTTTTTGAGAGACTTGTTTGTAATATAGTCTGAAAGTTGTTGCTTTTAGATAAAAGCAACTCCGTGAGATAATGATCACTGACGCGTGAAGATTGTACCTGAATGACAGATGAACAATAACGAGATGAGCTGGGTGATATAATGTTTGTGTCATGAGGTGCATTTAAGCTGTCTGATTCAGGTACACTTGTGTTTGTGATTACTGGTGCTGATGCTAATGGTATTACCTCTTCAAATAACGATGTCCCAAGCTGTCCTTTCTCAGATGTCATTGATGATGCTGCATAAACCGAGAGCGGAGTCATCATCTCACTTGTTATTGTAGTTTTAGTGATTTCCCTAAAGTAAGGGGATGTAACTGATGGAGAACTTGGTTGCTGAACGAGTGAACCAGTTGTTGATGATACGTACGAGGAATAGTCAGCTGATGAAGCCATTATGAGTTGATGAGCTCCCACAGTAGATGATGGCACAAATACAGCAGATGAATCATGGGATAAAGTTAAGGCTGTTGCGAGTGTGAAATCAGCCGAGTTTAGGTTTTTTGAAAGACTTGGTTTAGTTAGTGAATATGACCACAGCTCACTCTCTTGGGGTTTAACTGATGTAGGTTGGAACGATGAACTTATCAATACATTTATAGCAGAAGTTTCACTCACGAGATGTGATGCAACTGTTGGTGAACTCGGTTTTTGAATGAAACTAGTACCAGTTGATAACATGTTTTCACTTGGACTGTTGGATGAAAATAGTGTGAGCTGAGAAGAGCCAGTCACTGATGAAAGCAATAATGTTGTAGATGAATGATGTGTTGACCAAAGTGTACTTTTATTAATGCGTGATGGTACTGGACTTAATATTGTTACCTCATGTAATAAAGACGATGCCAGTATCTCTTTTTCAATTACTACTGATGACGTAGCATATGTTGATAATGAAATGATGCTTTCACTTGTACCTATTAAATGAAATACTGAGTCAGCCATTGATGATTCGATGGTTTCCCTTAGGGAATGACTTGCAACCTTTATATAAGTTGAATTTTCTATGAAGACGATAGTTTTGGATGAAAGAGTTTTCAAATTATTATCCCTTGGGGAAGAAGATATTATTGACTGACTGGGACTAGTTGGTGATAAATCCAATATCGAGGAGGACCTATGTGAAGAAAGTCTGCCCGATGATAAATTTGGAATGAGAACCTGCCCATGGCTTTGTGAGAGAAAAGCATTTGTGCTACTTATTGTTGGCGTTGGTTCTATCGTTGTTACCTCCTTTGGAGTTGAAGATTTGGGCAGCTCCTCTTCATGTGGCTTAGATGGAACTGAAAATACTGAAGGTGATGTGGTAATATCGCTTGCTATTGAACGTTGACTAATTATTGATGGCCAAATGAGTTCACTTTGGTAATGAGAATTAGGAGCTGATGAAGTCAATTCCTGAAATGAAAAAATGTTGGTCGAAGCCAATATTTGCTGGATACTACTTTTTGATATCGTTGATATTGTAGGCTTATGAGACCTTTGTAATGTAGACTGTTCTTCTGCTGTTGACGAGTAATATTTTGAAGACAGGCTAGACAAAAGAACACTTGTAATATGGGACGGTGTATGATAATTGGATTCGATTTCACTTCTTTTACTGTAAGGTTCTATTGTAGCGGGCAAAACAACTGTACGAGTAGCTGGTTGTATCACAAAAGTAGAATCAAGTGTTTTGGATGACTCTCTAGGAGACCACATCTTAAAAGTCGTATTTGATGATAAAAGGGTTGATGTCATGTCTTTAGTGTCTAAGGATGTTGCTGCTGAAGGCTGATTGACTGATAATGTCTTTGAAACACTGGACAAAATGTTCAACTTGGATGTTTGCATTGTCACGGTTTTAGTTGCAGATATTCTATCCGTATTTGATGCTGAATGCTGACTTACACTATTGAATTCATCACCTACACTCCACTTAGAAGAGTGCAAAGTAAATTCTTCATTTAAGTTCGCAGACTGATACTGGCTCTTCACTCTTGTTGGACTATAGGATAAATAGTTTGACGTCGAGGAGTTTGATGACGATATTAAAACCAAACTTGGTGTGTTCTTGATATCATTAATGACTGATGATGGTGCATTTGAATTTGTATATGAATTCAAGTTTCTTGAACGTGATGCAGAAAGAAAATGAGGTGTTTCCACTGAAGGGTGCTGCGAATTCGTAATGAATTTCTTTGAACTTAATATTTGTGAAGTAAAATGCATATCTTGCTGATTCTGCCATGTGCCTGCAAAACCTGAATCCTTGTTTATTGAAGAGGTATACCCTAGAATATTTTGGAGCGTTGGGGTAGGAGACAATGGCATATTTTCAGACGTGAAAGGGTTTTTTGATGTACGTTCTGAATTTAGGCGATATTGACTCGTTAGGACAGGGGATGTAAAGGAATTATAAGCTGGGTAAGAGGATAAAATGGAGGTTTCAGAAGGCAAATGAGGATGTGACACACTGTCAAACTCTGTGGAAACGTGTTTGAGATCACACAGTGAAGATTCAAGTGGTGGGGTTGTGGGGGTGGGTTCAATTGTTACATAATCTGATGACCTTACCATTTGGTGAATGGAAGATGGCTGCAAGAAAGCTGTGGGAATTACACTATCACTGACTAAACTATAACCCTCATCACTTAAACTAGCTACAAAGGGAATTTCCGGGGAAGTAAAAAATGGGGCATTCAAGGACAAAGTTTTTGTTACCTTATTTACATCTAGAAGGTTTATTGTCTTAGAGGTTTCTTGGGACGTGGCATCTTCTCCTGAAATATTTGGGTCCCGCTGACCTGCGACTGTAATTGAAGGAGTTTTTGTCTTCTGAGATGCTGCTGTATATTCAGAATTTATCTTCGACACTGTTGGAGAACGTGTCTGTCTAATTAGGTGATTTGAATGCGTGATTTTATTCTCATCTGTTGCTCTGATTGTTGAAGTTTGCTGGTTGCTATCCAACTGGTTTGAGGGCCGTGCAGTTATCGATGTGCCTGCAGTCGTAGGATTTTTTAGTATGATACCAGATGGCTCTATTGTCTTAGATGTTGGATTGAAATCACCCGCGTTGTTAGGATTTGTAGCACTCTTAATATTATTTTGTTTAGTGTTAAACTCAACTTCATTATTAGACTGAGGACTCCCTGAATTACCTAAATTAGGATTGTTGCTGGGAGAAAGTAGATTATTATTTGTATTAATTTCTTGATTAATTTGCTGTGGTGATTTTTGGGTGGCTGGTAATACTTCCCTATCACGATTAATATCTGGTACAACTGCCGTAGGTGTAACCAGGTGTTCACTTTGAACAGTCGTTCTTGAGTTTTGGTTTTCATGATCTGGAACCATGCTAACACTAGGATAGGAATTTTGTTCAGTTGTTGTCTTTGTTTGTTCTAAATCAAGACTTTCTTGAACATTTTCTTTGTTCCCAGTAAGTGTAGTGAGTGTTTGAACAGATGAAGGCTCAGAACTTGTTATTGTAGATTCTGATTGTTGGCCTAAACTTGGTTCTAAAGTATCTAAATACCTAACAGAAGACATTGGGGTATTTGTTTCATGCTTAAAATCAATACTAGAAGGTGTGATCTGTGTGTCATGAAGTGAGAATTGTTCAGCTGTGTTGATGTGCTGTGTGGTTTCATAACCATCATATTTCAGATGTGTTTGTCTTTCGTTTCTGTGATCAAATTGTGATGTGACTTCTTCATTTGCACCAGTTCTTGAACCAGAGTGAGACGGTAAGGTTGTGCTAAACTGTTCAGCGTAGTAGCTTTTACCAGAGTCACTTTCCTTACTTATTGTAGGATTCGTCGTTGATGCAGAATCTCTGGTTATGGAATTAAAAATTTGTTCAGAATGTGTATTCCCATCAAACGATGTACTAAGTTTGCTGTTTTGTTTTTTATCGCTTTGAGTATCTGTATGAGCGTCATCATTAATTCCTGTTACAGTAGGTGAAGGATTCATTTCACTCCTAAGTGAAGAGTCTGTACCTTTTGTATTTGATGTCAATGAATCTGGTACATGATGAGACGTGTTATTATCTGATGCCTTCATATCGTGAAGCTTGTTTATTGTATCATCTGATGATGGAAGATTAATGGTGGCATGGCCAGATAAAAGGGTCCCATTTAACGTAGAATTTCTCGGTTTTCCGAAATTGAAATCTCCGTATTTTGAGTCATTGCTAGTCCTATTTACATGGAAAGAATTATTAAAACGTGGGTTACTATGTGTTTGCTGCACATTCATTGTGCCCTTTCCATGCTTTTCTTTTCCTCCAAGTGTTAACGAATCCTTAGCACCAACCACAACGTGTTTCCCATCGTGTTTTGCATTTTCAACATTGTGCTGGGGTGGAAAGTGTTGAGCATTTTGTTCGTGTTGCTTCCCATGAGTTTTTCCTTGTGCGTTGCTTTCATGGTGAGTTTTGTCGATGCTGCCGCGGTGCAACTGTGGTGTTTCAGCAGCGGGTGTTTTCGTCGTTTCATGGTTCTGTGTGCGTTTTCCCTTTTCTTCCAAGTTATCAAATAGCCCACGACGAATTCTAATTCTTCCACCTTCATCCTGAAACACAAAATATAATACAAAAGTTTAACACTGCCGTTTTCTTACTTACTTGCTTTTTTCAGCAACAATGAAGTGATGCGTAAAACCTAGCTTTCCATCTTTTCTGCTATGTTTAGTTAATTTCCTTGAACCTTAAGCAATCTGCAGCAAACTAATGCTTCGGTAGATAACACGGCTCAGTTTTGAACATTAATACACAGACTAGTGCTGGGTGGTATACTGTGCGTTTTTTTCCCCCGTAGTAATAAAGCTATTGCTAAATGGCTGTTTCTTTTTCCTACAGTTTAGCTGCAATTTGCTGTGCTGCATGTATCAGACGTAGCTCTTGTCCTCGTTTCGTATTAGTGCTATACTCTTGTTCAAGAAAGAATGTTTTCCTTATATGGATGTTTCACTGTTCTAATACTAATAAGTGTATTATATGCATTGCTCGCTTATGTTGGAATGATCGTACTTTACAAAGTTGATCATCTTCAACTTGTAACGAACGATGGATCTTACAGAAGTGAGTAATCCATAGTACATTTGTTTCTATGACAGTGAATGCCCATATAATGAAAACATTCATTCTTGAACAAGAGTATAGGTCCCTCCGTACAGCCACAAAAAAAAAAGGTGCTAGCTTTGCTGCAAAACAAGATAACCACTGACAACAAATTTTAACATCTACCGCAAACACGACTGTGTTTTTGTAGTTAAGGTATATTTCACTGACACTACAAAGCTGCAAGCAGGTAAAACATAATACACACCCATAAAATTTTATTAATTGATTTCGATTGCTAATAAAACCTTAACGATAACGTTTTAACAGCGAAGTGATTGATTACAGCAATGGCAGCGTCCATTTATTTTTGTTCGGTAGGGATGGTAGTTCTCTGTGTACTGATGTGCAAGCATGCCGTTTCTTTTGGGTATCTAGTGCTAATGACGTAAGCATGACGTTAGCATTTAGCAAATTGTTGCAGGCTGCAAGAAAAAGAAACACACAGAATACCATGAAACGTGGCATATCGTGATACCAGGAATTAATAAACATTTAAGGGCGCTCATATTCATCAGCCTCTGGTGATGTTAATTTCTGACAGCACCAGTCTTGTTGCAAAATAAAAACAGTAGATAACAAGATGCAACAATTACTGAAATGGTCGAAAAAATTCCAAAATGGTAGAAAATATGCATGAAACTTTAGAAATATTATCTAGTGGCCCCTTCAAGAACGGTGTGCCCTAGCAGTGATGCGTTCCCTTTTCAATGAGGTTTTATAGAGTGCACCGAAAGTGGTTTGTCCATTACACAAGTTTCAACACTTCGAAATGGTAGATCACGTATTAAATTTTTCATTTGACAAAATATGAGAATGAGTGCCCCATTGAAAATAGTTTTAATGCATAAACGAGTAAATTTCCATTTCACAAATGCTTAAAGTAAAGTTGGATTTAGAAAATTTTAGAATTGTATGTAGGCCATATTTGCGGATCCAATTTTTTAAACAAAGAGAAACTTAAATAATGCTATTTTGAGTTTTAAAAAAGTGGTACACATCGTTCGTATGATTAGCCTAAACAAGGGTTTTCTTAAGTCATTTTCCTCAACTAGGCCTGTTTGCTATGTATGTTCAACACATCTCTGCCTGGTCCACTATGTCACTGGGGACCGGTCATTATTAAAATCTGGCGAGGGGACGGGGGCCTAGGAAATGAAAATGAGACTAACAAATTTTCAGTGAACTTCCCCATCCCGCCTTCAACACCCCTCACTGAAGATCCAAAAGTCCCCTATCTTGACCCCCAACTCAAGATCCAAAAATAATGTTCCCCCCAAAAAATAATAATGCACTTGTCGTATGCGTATTGAGACTGTCTGCAGCCGTCATAAATTGAGTAAGTAGCACTCCGCACCGACAAGTTACCGCTAGTTATAAGGAAAACGTGCCTCGTTTTTAACTAAAGAACAGGGTTGAGTTAAAAATGTTCTGTAAAACACCGATGTTCTTTATACCCATCTTACGTCGAGTTTCATACAATAAGTGTGTTGAATGCAATGTTTACTTGCATTTCCACACATCTAACATAGAAGACAAGAAGCCTTTGAAAGACAAGAAGCCACCTGGGAAGGCTTTTCTAGAAGATTTACTGAAAACTCCCACTTCATGGGGAGGATGCTAGGGTTGGCTGGGGGGGTGGGGGGGGGGTTTCCCCCTAGCAGCTGAGGCGTTTTCAGAAATATTCACTGCTGAAATGGTCATTTGACCAAAAGTCCAAAAATCCAAAAATGACTATCTTCTAGTTTGATCATTGTTTTTGTGTGGATCCCCCTCTCCCCCACCTTGTTGACGAGCCTAAAAAATGTATGAACCTTCCTTCAGAGAGTCAATAAAATCTATGACGTCCCATCTACTCTACACTACCTCTTTCTCCCCTCCCCCTCCCCCGGAGATAAATAATGACCGGTCCTTATTTATTTACGGTTGATTTCCAGTTTCAACAAAAGGAATGCAGCTTGCAATACTTAAACAATTAAATTTATTGTTAAGTAACAACAAGGAGCAAAAAACAGTGCACAGCAATGCGTATAAACATTGTCGTCGTTTCTCTCTACTTCCAAGCATTGCATATTCGCGCACAAAGAACGTCTTCTGGCGGTGATCAAACGACGGTCTAAAATTCGAAATCCAACATGGCGGTCATTTCGGGTTTGTCGAGTGGAAAACTAAGTATCGAATGCTGGCATCAGAAATTAATCTACCACCGTGTAGTGCAGCAGTCGGACCTGTTTTTTCATCGCCACGAAGACAGGATCTCTATCCCCATTGTTGCCTAGAGGCAACTCGAAAGCCACAACCAGCGAGAAGGAACCAGCGAATTTAATATTAACTAAGTAAAACTAGTGTCAGTTTTAGGGTGGCTTTACGCAACGAAAATTTTCTCGCTTAGTAGCTTATACTTGATTATACGTGGCGGAAAGCCAATGGGCTCGAGATTGGATTAATAAATACGAATGCAAACCTATTTACGTTGCCTTTTGGACTTATATGGCTCAGCGGTAGGACCTTGGCCTTTGATTTCAAAGGTCCCAGGTTCGATTCCCCGCTGAGGCAGTCTGACATATAAGTCCAAAAGGCAACGTAAATAGGTTTGCATCCGTATTTATTATACTTGATTAATACTAAATCTGCTGGCTGATATGTCACCGTTACTAGAGAAAGCGGTTATCAAGTTGCCTACACGACGTACGAAACGTGCATCATGAAAGCGTCGATTTATAATAACAAGAAAACAATTTTTACAGCAGTACACGACGATGGTCTGATTTGTGAATGCCGGCATTCTATGGTTTGTCTTCGATTCGATAACCCCGAAATGGATGCCATATTGGCTTTTGAATTCTCGCTGTAAGCAGCTATTTATTCTACCGTCGTCTGATCACTGTCAGAAGCTGTTCTTTATGCTAGAAGAGCAAATTTTGTAAATAGCATGAAATGACAACAATGTTGTAGCATTGTTTAAAATGACTGTAACACGTTGTTCATTAACCATGTTGTTATTTATAGTACACTTAATTTGTTATGTATTGCCGCATTCATTTAGTAGAAACTGGAAACTAATCGTAAATTAATAACGGTTGACTAGCAAACAGCGTTCGGCTAACGAAATGCATAACTTTGCCCTTAGGGCGCGTTTATGCAACAAGTCATTCTCGCTCGCCGAATGCTATTTGCTGGTCAACCGTTATTTATTTATGATTAGTTTCCTGTTGCTACTAAATGAATGCGGTAATAGATAACAAATTGTATGTATTATAAATAACACGGATAAAGAACAAAGTGCTACAGCAATTTTAAACATTGCTACAAGATTGTTATCATTTCACGCTATTTACAAAATTTGCTCCCTCAAAGTACAGCTTCTAGCAACGATCAAACGTCGTTAGGGCGCGTTTATGCAAGGACAATTTTCTCTCGTACTAGGTTTTACTTGGTCAATACTAAATCTGTTGGCTGCTTCTCGCCGTTGCCAGAGAATGCGGCTTTCGAGTTGTCTATATACGTAGTAACCACAACGCAACAACGCGGGCACAAATTTTCTCCCCGTGCCTCGCGACACGACGTACGATGCGTGCAACACGACAGCGTTGATTTATGACAACTAGAAAACAATTTTTATCGCAGAACAAGACGACGGCCAGATTTTCTAATGCCGGTATTCGATGGTTTGTCGTCGATTCGACAACCCCAAAATGGACGCCATGTTGGATTTTGAATTCTTGCTGCGAGTAGCTATTTATTCTACCGTCGTTTGATCACTGCTAGAAGCTGTTTTTTTTTCAGCGAGAATAGCAAACTTTAAAAATAGCGTGAAATGGCAACAATGTTGTAGCAATGTTTAAAATGACTGTTGCACTTTGTTCTTTGTCCGTGTTGTTATTTATAATACATTTCACATTTCATTTGTTGTCTATTACCGCATTCATTTTATAAAAACGGGAAATTAATCGTAAATAAATTAGGTTGCCTAGCAAATAGCTTTCGGCGAGCGAGGAGGTATCGTTGCGTAAACGAGCCCTTAGAATAAATAGCGTCTCGCAGCGAGAATTCAAAATCCAACATGGCCTCCACTTCGTGGCTATCGAATCGAAAACAAACCATCGAATGCCAGAATACAAAAAACAGTCCGTCGTCTTGTACTGCAGTAAAAATTATTTTCTTGTTGTCATAAATCGACGCTAAAATGTTGCAAGCATCGTACGCCGTGTCACGAGGCACGAGGAGAAGATTTGCGTCTGCGTGATTGCCATGGTTACGCATAGACAACTCGAAAGCCGCATACTCCGGTAAAGGCGAGAAGCAGCCATCAGATTTAGTATTTGTCAAGTAAAAGCTAGTGAACGAGGGCGCATTCATGCAACAACTCTCCTTCTCCTTCTCGCAGCTAGTAGCTAGACATCATCTGATATTCCAACATGGCGGCGGTTTTACCTCCGCCAGTTCGCAACGTAAATAGTCAATATGCGAGTTCAGAAACAACTGCAGAAATCGTTTCCTCAGGAGGAATTCTTTATCTTATTGTCACAGATTATAAGACTGCAAGCATTTACTCGTGCGATGTCGGCTTTAGTTAATCCAGGTAGTGTTGTTACCATCTGCCATCGCGATTTAAATTCTAGCTGCGAAAATGCACAGGCGAGTCGTTGCGTAAATGTAATATTAGGACGCATTTAGGCAACGACCTGCCTTTGCCATTTTGCAGCTAGAATTTAATCGCGATGACAGATGTGTCGTTGCCTTGGTAACAATGTTACCTAGATTCGCTGCGTCCGACATCGTATGAGTAAATGCATGCACTCCCGCGCACTGGGCGGTCAGGTTGTGCGGCCAGTGGTCGTCGCGGCCAAAATACACGGTTGACAATTTTCGATCAGGTGGTGAAAAATGAACACGGATCAAGTATGGTCAAGTATGAACACGGATCAAGTATG
>JAHWFP010003289.1:0-13905 GCA_023313725.1 Lithobius niger
AATTTTGACCCCCCCCCCCCCCCAAAAAAAAAATACTGGCAACACTACACTAGGGCCCAGTGTCCTGCGTGTGTTCGGCATTTAGTGGCTTGTGCAAGGAATAGTTTACAAGAGGAACTTAGTTCTGTCGTGTGTTCATTGTAACGGCGGATGCTATGACGGAGTAGGTACTTGTAACATCGCTGGTCGCATGGTGTAACTGGATCTTACTATCAATCACTCTACTTGGCGTTTACGTACTTTTTCGGTTAAACAGCATAACTGCTACTGTCCCGATGTAGGGAATGGAGCTTTGAAGTCCTAATCTAAGACCTAACTAGTGATTAAATAGCGGGTAACGCTGCCACTAAGGTGGGAAAAAGCTAGCTAAGTTATATTTGAAGAGAATTGTCTTACATATCAACTTCTAGCACAACAACGAACGAATAAACCGTCGGACGTTTAAAACTCCTGGTTTTTATTTTAAACAAACATGTTAAAATGACCGCACTTTACAATTGGTAAATTTACACCTTAGTTTAGGTTAAATAAAACGGGGGAATTTACATTAAATTCGACACTAGAACTTGGCTTAGTTCAAATAAATAATTTCAAATAGAAACAGTGAGTTTTCAGGCAACGGGGATTTCGCAAAAGAGCCCTCTAAATTACGAACAGTCTCGACTGTGTAGTAATAGTAGACCTACCTACAGTTATTTTTTACAAGGGAACACCCAAATTATCAAACCGTACCCATCGGCGATTCACATTAGAAAAGGGATGTACACTCCATGAAGTACTATGCTTCTGCAAATCGAATTGACCCAACGGACCTTTGTTTACATTAAACTGCGTTTAAAGAAACGATGAAAAATAAAAGCTGGTTTTTAGTAAGGGACCGTGAACCCTTAAATTACGGCCGCCAACGTCCGAAATGCCGTTTGGCTTGACGCACCATAAAATTACCTTCATAGCTACGAGGTTAAGTTAAAATTAAACTATAAATTTTGACGTGTAAGTCCAAAAGATAAAATTTCAATCTAAACTAAGTTACATACGAACCACTACCTTTGCCCGGCATGGCAACAATCGGACCGCGGCATCTCCACTCCCGACCGGAGTAGCGACCTCTAGCTTTTAGAATCCTGAGCTGTGCTGTGCTCACGAAACTCTACTGCGTCTGGGTTTTTATGCCTTCTGCTTGGCAGGCAGGTAGAGGGTTAGCGCGGACCTGTAGGAGAGCGACGGAGGGGGGCGAGTGGGGAAGAGGTGGACACTTGGAGGAGAGACTGACCCAAACCGGCCGAGCTGGCACTACCGGAAGTCGGCCATGACAGCGCGGACGGGCAGGGTAGCGAGGCTGCTCTCAATGCGTGGGGAGTTGACTCCGTGTGTTTACTGTTTTGGTATTGAAGGAGCTGGGTCAACAAAGGATTTTTAAAGGCTTTGTGAACTGATTAGAGGCCTGGCACGAGTCCAGTGAGTTTAAAACGCATAAACAACGTGAATTTAGGCCTATAAAAATAAAACTACGATATTATGTATCGCAACTGTTGAAGGAGGGGGGGGGGGAACTAAATGTATTGCTCAGAATAAACGTTTAATTTTGGGAAACGGATTGCTATTTACAAGGCATGTTTTTAACGAAGGAAAGCTAGTTTGTTTACGTTTTTAGAGGTTTGCTAAGGTCTGAGTTTGGATGGAGATGCTAAAAAAAATAGACATAAAAATTCATACACTGGGTCCGTAAAAATAAACAAACATAAAAGTTTGAGCTCCGGTAGGGTTCATGGCAAGAAGTTAAGTTTACCAAAGTGCATGAAGTGCAAAAATCAAAAGAATAAAAATACCAGCTAATTTCAATAGGCTATATCGCAGGTTAGGTTAGTTTTAAAAGTTATTTTTAAAAATGGACAAGTGGTTTGAACGTCGGACATTTTTCATGAATAAGCAAAGTCGTCACCTGTTACAAATAAAAAATATCGTGTGTTTTTACATCTAACACATAACTAAGCTGGAGGTGTGTTTTGGCTTTATGCCTAGGAAAAAGAAATACACGTTATTTACATTTTTAAAGTAGAATCGCCATATAGACGATTTTCTTCTGGTGTGGGAGAATTCTGCCCTCAGGTTTTTTCTTCGGTGGTGTTGAGGTGTCCTCACCACGAGCATCTGATACGAGACCGCGTTTACATCATGTAGCTAAGCAACCCTCTCCATTCCATTTAGCGAGTCGGGTCAGTCAGCTTGGCTTAAAGGGATCTTTGAGATCTGGTGAACGAAAGGTCCCCGGTTCAATTCACGTAGCTTGCTTTTATCTATTAAAATCATCAGTTGGCGACCTGGCACATTGCCGTACTTGCAAAAACGGAGACTGGCTTTCGAAAAGACACTCATAGGGATATCGATGGGACCATGTTCGCTAGGCGAAGGGATGCGGTGCTGTGGTCAGATTTCTAGAGGACTATCCGCCAACTTTTCTGCTGTGGGACCAGGGTAGGAGTTAATTGAAATTGCCAATTGCAGCTTTTGAGAAACCTTGCATCGTACGGGATGGTTTGATTGCGACGAGTGGAGGCGAGACATGGAAGAAAGCGTTTTAGAATCTACAACCAGGTGGAGACAACAACTAGACTGACATTCTAGAGGGTTGTCGCTAAAGAAGTCGGTTTCAGGGTTGGTCCCTTCGCGTGAAACGGAACTGCAACTCTTGACTTTCTGGTGGGTGTCACACACACTTTCAAGCGGGATGCCAGAAATTGGTGAGGAGGGATGCCCCTTTGAGCATTAAAAAAAAAAAAGACTCCACCCCAAGTAAAGGTACCAAACTTTCCCGGAGGCGAGTACTTCCCAGAAAGGATGAGCCTAGACCTGGATTCGACAGACGCCTACTTTCATCAGAACCCCAATGTGCCAGTTTGACCAAGATGAAGCAAATTTACGTTAACAGCATACGTGCAAATTTTGCACGTGTAATTGCATTCTCGGCGTCAACAGCGGCTTGCAGAGAAATGCGGGAAATTTGGGATTGTCAAACAGTCAGTGAATGTCTACACATCATGGAACGAGCTTTGTCGTTTCAGAAGAACAGTCTAAATAGATCGTCTAGACTGGTGCTGAACATTCTTCCGGAAAAGGGATGCGATCCTGGAATCTGCAGTAAATATCCCAGCAGATGCGGCGTGATAGCTCCGACTCGTGCCCATTCATGGTGCCACAAAGCCTTTTGGAGGTCAGCTCTTGGGGTTGGCGCCAGAGGGAAAGACAAATACGACACAACAACCAACAATAGGTAGAGGTGAAAGGTTCAAGGCAAGAATTAGGAGTAGGTCCCTGTCAACCTACCCAACACGAGTTCTAGGATGTGGCAATCACGATGGACGAGGAATGGGTGTAGGACGAACCACAGGTCGACAGAGGTGCTTGAAAATCCTTGCCGCACAACCACCAAAAGTTTGAATGAGCAACAAGGCTGGCCCATCTCTCTTAGTCTCACCGCACGGCCGGCGACATGAGAAGAAGGGGGGGGAGACAAGATGGCAAGTCTGAATGAAGATAAGTAAAAGGGTGATGCCACACAACCCAAGAGTGTGAGCATTCACCAAGGAAAACTGTTTCTCGTCATCGAGTCACATGGCTAGTGACACTGATAGACACAAAGCGTCACAATGAAATGGACAGAATGATGCAATGCCTATAGGGCGCCATGTTGCGGTAACTCTATGTAGCTATGTCGACATGATGCTTTGCAGCGGCACTTCGACACTACCACCGGTGTAACTAGGTTATAACACCGATCCCGAGTCGTCGTTGGGGAAATTGTAAGAACCCAGTCTGAACAGGCTTTGGAGTTTCGCAGTCTCGCAAAGGTGGTGATGTGCAGTTAATGCAAAGTCGGACGAGGTGGAATCGACACTGATTCTGTTGGCGTCGGAATGAATCGACAACCGCTTTGATGCGCTCGAACAACGGATTCTCGTTTGGCCTTCCTTTTCTTGTAACCGGCTACCGGCCCAAGTTCCTCCTCTGTCCTGACATCAGCTGACACTCCGCTGTGAGAAAGGCGATAGCCTTCTCCCTCGGGTGAAGCTAAGAAGGAGTCTGGATTGCACATAGTGGAAAGAAGTGTACGACTTCCGAATCCTAATCTCTGAATTCGGGGCAGAATGGTGTCAAATAGGAATGAAAAGTATAATGTTTCAGACAAACATAGCAGTGCACCTGTGAACGAAACTGACAGGATTGACATTGAGAAAGTAGAGTTAGAATAGATAAGCAAAAAAAAAAGGAATTGACAGCACGATCGTTAAGTCGCGGCCTGTAATGAATGTATGTCGTCACCGGCATCCTAGAACGTCGAGAGAGGTGTCATCAGTTTATGGTAGGTTCTCCATCATGACATCTGAACGGGAGCAAAAACAAAATAGTCCGTTTCCGCGATACGGAAGACTTGCCTTAAACGATCAGGTCACCCTTCACAGTTCACAGTTGTGCTTGCCAGGTGACATCACGCGAAGATATGCGTGGACATTCATCAAGTAAAAGCCTTGAAAGTTGATCACATACATTTGACATATTAGTCACGGCAATTTAATTCAGTGAAAATGGGTCATCCCCAAACCGACATTGCTTCAAATCAACAACAGCAGAAAATCGCCAACATTGGGAGAGCTATTAACGTCGGCTTCTCCAAGACAGAATTTAACTGGACCCATAATACAGTACCGTCAAGGCTTACGTCAGCCAACTCTTTTGGATCATCCTGTTATTCCGCAGCAGAATTTGGGCCTGATGATAAAAGTATACGGAATCTATGCAAAGTTTCGGTTTCCCCTTTGAGACATCGCAGAAACGGAAGATGTAAATGAAATAAAAGCAATTACGAATTGTAGAAATTGGTAAAGGAACGAGAGGAAAGATTTCATCATTTGAAAGAAAAAAGGGAAGGAAAGAGTCGACCGTTTTCCCAACTTAATAAAGATGACACAAGTTATTGGGGACGGGAATGGTCACGTACTCCTTCCCTCCCTTTTGCCTGCTTCAACAAGGATTTGACTAGATCAGGTCCTCAACAGGGTCTTTTCTCATCATACCATTTGGCCAGCAGCCTCGTGGTTTCCGAACTTAATGAAACTGAAGAAAGCAGAACTTAATCCTCTACCCCTGACAGAGTCTTTTCGATCCCAACACAGAGAACGGACGATCCACGCATCGGCAGTGATTCTACGCCTTCACAGGTCGTTACTTTGAGGAGCAACCTGACACGAGACTGTTTCTCCAGAGAGGTGGCGGACTGTCTCCTTTAGCGCCCTCAAATATCAGCGGGTGAAATGTACAAAGGACATTGGTCAAAGGAAATAGGATGGCGGTTAATTCTGTACTGACTTGCATAGGAAAGTCGACAGTGGTGGCAAATCCAATGATTTCAAAGCTAATTGCAGCGTTGCGAGCGAGAATGCTCGATCAAAGACGAATAGGTTATTTCCAACCTGGGACCTCCCGCTGGTTCTGACCAGCTTAACTAAACCACCGTATGACCCACTGAGTACGGCGAGCACAGCCTTGTTGACAAAAAAAAAAAAACTAGCTTTAGTCGCATTGGCATCAGCGGTGCGCCAAAGTGAGATGGCGGCGTTCGCTAGTGATGATGGTCTCCCTCTTCCCTAAAGACTGGTCATCAGTGTCGTTGGTGTTCCCAACGAATTTTAGAGTAAAAAATTCTAGACCTGTCACGACACCAAAGCCCATAGCGATCCAAGCATTTAGTGGGAAAGTAACAAGAAGCGCTGGAGAGAAACTGCAGTGTACGATACGAACGCTCCGATACTACTTGGACAGGAAGGCGGAATCGGTCCATAGAGTGCAACATGGAGCATGATGTTCGCCACTGTTCGTGGACGTTGACACAGCGTATGGGGAAGTGCTTCACAAACAAGTCTCGCCGTTCAAGCTAGGAAGCTGGATAAGTCTGGTAATAAAGAGAGCGTACAAGCTGAATCCAGCCCATCCGGACACTCCAATAGAGGTACGGGCGCACGAGCAACGTGCCTTGTCAGCCTCCGGGGCCTATGGCTGTGGTACACCTCTGGACGAGGTAGTAGCAGCTGGGGCGTGGAGGAGTAAAAGTACCGTCTTGAAATGTTACTTGCATGATATGAGTGGTGAGGGTGGAAGTGAAATACTAATGCAACACATCGTCGCTGGCTCAAGGGAGCGCCAGTCGGTGAAAGTGTGATGCACACCAAGTAAAGCCATTAACAGTCACACCGGTGGAAAGCTAGATCACACACGGAAAGGTAAGGTCGTCATGGGTCTAAGAAGGCCTTTCAGACAATGTATCCAGAGTGGAAAGGAGAATTCTAAGATAATAACGAGGTGTTTAACTGTATGTTAAATTACTTTGACAAGAGGGCTTGTCCTTTCTTGTTTTGTTGCCCACCTCCTTTCCGACAAAGTCAGCATGTGTACTGGAGATAAGTATTTTGCAGATAGTAAGAAATGAAAATTTTAACTTGTTAAAATTAGTTTTTACTATCATAAAAATACTTACCTCCAGTAAAACCCGCCCGCCTCCCCGCTGACAGAACAAGAAGGGTTCCAAAAGCGAATGGGGATTTTCCCAGAAGGCAGGCGGGCTCACCCACTCCTGGCATTTTCAGAAAGAGAAGGGCCCTGTGATGTTTCGTGCTCATGTCGATTGTGGCATGTTAAAGAACCTAGGAATTTCTGATGGGATATACCTAGCAAAATTGTCCCTCTCTCCTTCTGGCGCCATAACAACAGCTGGGTGAGCGGCAAAAACCAAAGCTATACAACACCATGAGCAGAATGGATTCCAGCTTATGAATATTCAGGACCCTTCTTACCCAAGTGTGAGACACCTAATTCTGCCAAAGAGCAAGAATGCGACCAGGATCCTAATTTAACATTTTGAATGCACGATGATGACAGTTGCATTGCTGTCGAAAATGAGCACGACTGTGTGAGTGTCTTCTATATGAAATTGTACGATGATTGAGGAAGATAGTTCTTTCAAAATTATTCAAATGTTTCATAGTACTCGTGATGATATTTTTAGTTATTTAGATATTAGTGGTGTACCGATTCCGGTTCTGAGTACCGTTCCATGGTATCAGAACCGGTACGAAACCTCTATCTTGGTTGGACAAAATACCGACCACTCTTTCAAAAATTGGCACAGACCGCTAAATCACTTGACATTGTCATCTAATTTCCCTGTTCCAGCGGTATATGTAATAGTTGAAATGAATATCTTGGAGATCTTGGAACAATAAATTAATTTCAGTATCTTAAATCATCTTAAAACTGTGCTTGATAGTAGAATCTTGGATGAATAACTAACATTTTCGCCCATTTTTATTGGGCCACTTACCTGTTGACACCACGTTTGTTGAGTAGTTTGCATCATATAACCATAAAATCCCATCTAGGATGGTGTCAACGCGTTTATGACGCTATTGTTTTATTTGATTGTTTTGTATACAAGGCCAATCCTCTTCAGATTTAATTAGCCACTCTGGTGGACCAGACCACCAATGTTGACATGGTACCAGTCATTTTGTTGAAATTCCACGAGTTAACAAATCTGCTGGATTTTGCTTTCTCTACACAAATTTCCCAACTTCCATTACCAGTTAGACGCTGAATCTCTTCGACTCTGTTTCCAACGAAAGTTTTCCAGCGACTGGGTGGTCCTCGAATCCGCTCAGGGAAACCATGAAGTCTGTCCAAAAGTTCAGCTGTTCTTCTTTCAACTGAAGTGCTTCCATCAGTAATGGCCCATGCACGCTCCAACCAGAGTAGCGAGTAGTTCAAGTCGAGGCAATGATGTTCTTTTGAGAGGAGCTACTCGACACTTACTCAATACTAGAGTAGATGAGCATGAGCGCTTCTTAGATATATGATTGCCCCGTATGCTTGTTCAGATGAATCACAAAAAACGTGCAACTCAGTGGGTTCTGGTTTATGTTCTACTTGTAATACCGTGTAATGACGTTGAACATAGAAATTTCTTAAATCTGAAAGACCTTGGCACCATTTCTTCCAAACAGGTTCTAGTTCTTCAGGTAATCTTTCCTCCCATAGCAGATTTTTTCGCCACAGCTCTTGAAAAAGACATTTGACCACTACTACGACTGGAGATAAAAAAAAAAATACCTAAGGGGTCAAAAAGACTATCAGAGTGCGTTACAGTTGATTTCGGTTTAAGATGCCAGGACTTTATTATCATGAAGTTGCTTCCTATTTTGGTAAGCGTTTGACAGCTTTTCAACCACGAGCGCCATTTTGTTTCTACATCGTTCGTTCGATTGGAGTCAACAATGCCAGCAATAAATCCTGGCTTCTTCAAGTATGGAACGCTTTGCTAAGACTCTTAAGCATCCGGGCTGCAAAAAATCTTCGAGTATGCTCTTATTTAGCCTAATTTTTATTTTTTTTTTATTTTGATCAACTTTTTTGATTTTAATTTAAGTTTAAAAAAGCTAATTTAATACATCCAGAAAACCAAATTTTAAATCATATTAGCTTCATTAAGGGCTTGGACCAATCCAAGAAGCAAAAAGTCTTATTTAAAAATGCAGGTCCACCTGTAATTCTGTCCACCGGGGCAGAATTAAAAAAAAAAAACGTGCAAAGTTTTTTTTATAGCCGACAAAAATATAAATTTCCCTTTTTTAAAGGCGTTTCCCCCCCCCCCCCTCTTGAGCTTATTTTCCCCTAGAATCTTGAAAGTTGTCTTCCCTGCCAAACTCGTACGGTACTGCACATGCGCGGGCCTGGATCTGCTTATGTAAACTCCGGCGCAGCCTTCCGTTGGCCTCATTTCTCCTAGGGCGTTCTACGCGTGTGATCGTTCTGTGCTTTCCCCGCCTTCCCTCCGCATACCTCCATCCCACAGAAGGACGCTCTCCGCTCCGCTTCGCCTGAACTGCTTCCGCCCTCCGCGATTTTCCCGGGAGTATATGGCTACCTCCGTTCCTGCGGTGCAAGCTGGCTTTCCTCCGCCCTCTCCGGGCCTGCCGCCTCCTCCTTCCCATTCGTCGGAAGGTCTCTCGTCTGCCGTTCCCACTTTGGAACTACTGGCACAGGACGATACATCCCGTTTTCATGCCTCCGCCTCCGCATCACGATCTACCGCTCCTTCACCTTTAACAGGTGGTCTTCACCGCTCCTCCTCTCGGTGCGATGCCTCTTCCGCTTCCTTGGATCATGGCCAGGTTGACACTCAGTCTGTTCGGCCCCGCTGTTTTTCCACATTCTCACAACCGTAAGACTCTTTTCGTCAAGGGAGAGCCACGTTCCCCTCCGACGTCTCTACATCTCCCAAGCCCCTGCTCGGCGCTCTGGCCGTCTCCTATGGCGCACTCTTTTCTCTACCGACAACCTCGACAGCCGCACTCTGCGGCTTTTCGTACCCTCATCTCACATTTCCCTTCCGCTGCCCATAGAGGAGCTTTTCGGAAGTTCGTATCCTCTTTCACAACCTCCTCTCCAGCCGCCCCTTCCGCCCCGGCCTGTTCAGCCTCGTCGTTTTCACGTCCACTTCTGCCATCTCCCGTTGTCAGGATTCCTCTTGGTGCGGATACTCAGTCATCTCCGACCTTCTTTCCTCCGGACTGTTTACATCTTCCGCTTCACTTTCCAACGTTCATCAGGCTGTTTTCCGACCCGAACTTTCCTTCCGAAGTCCGTCCTCCGCAACCGGTTTCTGGACCTTCCGCTTCTTCGGCCTCCACGTTCAACCTATCTTCGAGCCACTGTCTCCGGAATTTCTCTCACTTCCACCACGTTCGCCTCCGACGCTACGGCACCGGCCTGTCACCATACAGGGCATCACACCTCTCTCATCCATACCATCGTGCGCAACGCTAACTACCACCTGCTTGCCAGCGTTCACGTCCTCTCGACCTTCCTGTACAAAGGATTTGACTCCGATCTCACCTGTTGTTGAACAATCCTGAATTCCGCATCATGCGTCTACCATTATTTCCGTCCGTTGGGCTTTCCGGTACAAAACAACATGTAGCTCCTCCTTTCTTGTGTGCTCGCAAGTGCGGTAGTCTCCTACTACCCTTCCGCATCATACGAGACCGCTGTCTCTATCCACCTGGCCCCCAGGGGGGAAATCCATGCCTCGGTTCTGTTTGTCTACACCTAACTTATGGAATTCAGCTGGTTCCGCATCACCTTCCTTCTCATAATTATACCAAAATCGTCGGGTACCTCCGCCCTCCTTCCTCCCAATCATTACACCAGACTACAGCCACCGGTTACGATTTATCCTTCCCTATCTTCCGCTTCCACATACATCCTGACCCAATACTTCAGGCTTCGGCTGTTTTCCCTTCCGCACGTTGGACGCTGTCTTTTTAAAAAAAAAAAAAAAGATAAATTTTTCTTTTATCATAATAAATAATAGGAGAGAACACAACATCCCAACGACATGCATTGCGCCTGGCCTGCCCTGATGCCCTCTACGAGCACACGATTGCTTCCTTCCGCTTTCATTCCAGCCTGCTTCACATCACCGCCACCAGATGGCGCGCCTCGCCGCGTCGTAACCGCCAAAATTCAAACGCTCCACAACACAGTAACCGTCATTGTCTCGCAACTCCTCCATCATAGCTGACTCTTCGTCATCCGACAGTTCCGTCCACGATCAAGTCGATCCTCCACAAACCGGTTAGTTTTCGCTGCCGAATATTCCCTCCCCTAAACTATGTCGGTGTCAGGGTTTTGCTGGCTTTTCAACGAAGAAACGAGTTGACCCACATCCGAGCTTTCAACGACACCGTTTGTGCGATGGGTAGACGAAGAAATGCAGGATTTGTATCAACAGTTATCTAAAAAACGTGCAGACCGAGCACGTCGGCAGGAAGAAGCTGCCTCCGCCACCCCAAGAACCGAAGAAACTTCTCCCTATCCTTCCTTCTGCTCTTCTGTAACATCTCCGTCTCTTCCCGATCTGTCTAAAGAACGCCATCCACACTCGTCGGAAAAGACAAAGTCAAGAAGGAAGAGCACCTCCTCCGATGTGCCACTATTGGCTCCAGGTCAACGTGTACCTCATAAACTGAAATGTTCACATGCTTCCACACCATTCAGGCGGAAGAAATTAATTCGTGCGACACCTCCTCCCTCTCCAGAGCGGCCCAAGCTACCCACCGATAAACTTCCCAGTCCTTCCGCAAAACATCCACGGAGACACAATGTTCTCCCGCGAATGACCTCCGCATTCTCCACTTCGGCCGCAACATCCAGCAACAGACACCATTTCTGCAATATCTGGCACGTCTGATATCCGTTCCGTTAAAACCAGTTTGCCTACCTCTAAGACTGTAAAAATCAAGGTGGCGTGATTCCCGTTGGCACCTCCACAACGTCACATTATGCTTCTTTCCGATCGTAAAAGTGCAGAACCATCGCTCCCGTCCAGCTCCAAGACAGTGCCTATGCCCAACCTTCCTACACTTCCACCTTGTCCTCCTGAATCTGGTACAACCACACAAGACACGGTGTCTCCGACTCCCCTTGCTCCCTTCCCATCAGCAGCCAATTTGCAGGAAACCCTCACAAGAGGACTGCACCTTGCGGTACAGGAAATAGAGGATTTGAACTTTAATATAGAGTTTGTACTTCTGTTCACAGACCATTTTTCCAAAGAGTACGCTACCCTTCGTTTCTCTCTCACGGAGTTGCCAGCCCTCCACCAGGCAGCTGCCAACTCGGACAGACTCCAGGCCGAGAACGCCATATTACGGGCATCGAATGAAGCGCTCACAAATGAACTTGAAGTGGTAAATAGGTGCTACCTTTCCACACGGGTCAACTACGCCCTCCTCCGATCACGTTACAAAATGACCTTCTCCTATTCCGTCTTCATCATGGAAAGCTTATTATTGCGCCCACTCTCAGACGCGACGACTTCATAATGCCCCATCCTCGATAGGCGCTACTTCACCCTCCGCTCGGCCTTCCGCTACCTCGTAACACCATCCTCTCCACGAACACTGCACCAGGCGGCCCCATCGCCACTCCCATTCCTATGGGAGGACCCGTCCGCCACAGCTTTGAGGTCTTTCACTCCTCCCTTTTCAACGCCGGATCCAGCATTGACCGAAACTACGCCACCTCCGCCTGTTCTACACAACCTACCAGCACTAACACAGGACTCTTCCGCCATCTCTCCGTTCTCTACGCCTCCTTCTCTTCATCCAACCATTCCACAGTCCACCTCCGCAGCAGTCAAGTCTCCTGCTTCAAAACTGACCTCCGCTCCAACACCAAAAACCTACTCGTGTCCTTCCGGTAACTCACCCATCTCCATTTGGCGACAGACTCTCCAAACTCCTCTCGTGTCCAGAATTTCCAACTACTCGATCTGGCAATTTGACAGTGCCACCACCTTCTTCTCGGTCTTCCACGGCACCGCCTCAAACACCAAAACCGCAGAAGGGGCTTTAGCATGCTCCCCATGCCGCGCCAAGGCCACGGGCGCAGCTTTAGGATTTATAATGCTTCCCTAGCCTTTTCTCCGTCCATTCCACTGACATTGACCTCCACAGCTATTTTGGCTCAGCGAGGGGTCCGTTTGTTCCACCCTCCTCACCTTGTGGTGGCATAACCATTCTCCTCGCTCAATATTCACCTCAGACTTTCTCATTAGAACACCTTCTGGACTTACATCTTCAAATTGGTTTCCTCCGCTTCCGCAGAGAAAAGAATTTTTTGTATTCTCCTCCGCCTCCGCAAAAAAAAAAAAAAGGGGGAGAGAAGAAGAAAAGGGAGTTTACGGTAAGGAAGAACTTGCCTACATATTGCGCAAGCCATCCAAATTACACCATTCCTCATTTTCAACTTTACCTCCGATCTGCCTTTCCATCTATTCGAGATACCTCCGACGTGAGCTGATCATCATCCTCAAGGTTTTACCTCTGACTTGACCTTCCGTCTCATCAAGAAGACCCGTCGTTCCACTACCTTCAGCTCTTCCCACAAGGTAAGCTGTGTTCAGTAATTTTGCTTGATTCCTCCTTGCCTTGTACCCTTTATGATAAGACCACTGCATGTGGTAATATTAGAATACGTTTGAGCAATCCGCACTCCCCAATCTCACCTCCCAATGATCTACATGCCCCTTGTGAGACCTGCCATGCCCCGGCTCGGCCGATCTGGTGAAAGTTGTTGGGAAATCAGGTGTGTCTTCATCAGGAAAGTTCCTTTCCTAGGGATGCCGGCTCGTACTGCGGGAAACACTTTGAACCTAGCCCTTCACCGGGTGACGAAGTCTGCTATTAAAACAGGTAATATATATTTTCGTCGGCTATAAAAAGTCTAAAATTGCAGAGCCCGAACCTGCTTAATTTTAATTTTTATTGCCTAACAAAAAATATACATTACCTTAACTCCCGCCCAAGCCTCCCCTCCATGAGCTAGGTTCTGGAAGGTGGAGAAATGATGCCAACGGAACGCTACGCCGGAGCTTACATAAGCAGGCCCGCGCATGCGCAGCACCATACGAGCTTGGCAGGGAAAACAACTTTCAAGATTCTAAGGGAAAATAAGCTCAAAAGGGGGAAACTGCTATTAAAACAGGTAATGCATATTTTCGGTTAGGCAAAAAAAAACTAAAATTAAGCAGGTTCGGGACCTGTCATTTTAGTTTTGAAGTTTTTTTTAATTAATATTAATTTTTTTTAAATAAAATTTGATACTCAGATAGCAAAAATTTTAAATCATATCCGCGCCACTAGAAAAACGGTTTATCATTAATTAATCCTGGACGCAAAAAACCCATCTAAAAAAATCGTGACGCATTATTTTAACTTTTTTTTTATTTTAATCTTCTTGTTTAATCAAATTAAATTTTTTTATTTTAATTACACAAATATGTATATATACAAA
>JAHWFP010003290.1:13319-25529 GCA_023313725.1 Lithobius niger
GGCTTTTTAAAACATTAACTACTTTTAGTGCTTTTATTCTGTCAACATTAAAATAACATAGCAAATTAAAACATCGTTACTTCCTTATAGCTAATAGAATTCTTCGACGTAACTAAATTAAATAATAACATTGCATCGTCGAATTAAAATCAAATGGGTTTTAGTTTCGTTTAAAATAGTACCGTCGCATTGTTGCATGAATGAATAGGCTTACCGTCGAACCAAATTCTCCATTAGGCCTATCTGCTACTTACGAAATTAAAACTGCATTTTTAAAATTAGGCCTAAAATCATGTTAACATGGCAACGTCAAGTTGCTACGAGTCACTGTTGGCTTCATCAACAGCGTCTCTCTCGTCACTTCCCTACTAGCACTGATCTATATAGGCTACGTTGCGCGTTACGTTGTAACACTGTAACTGTGTGCCTGTAGGCGCACCGTGTCGCAAAAATGAATAGGCTTACTATACAATCCATATCTACGTTTGCTGCTACTTACGAAATTAAAACTGCTGGTTAAAATTAGGCCTAAAAGCTGACAACTACGCCTAAAATGTAAAATAGGCCTAAAAGCTAACACATTTTAACCGACAATTGCGATGGCTGCTGCTTTTAGATTAGTATAATAGAGATAGCTGTTGAAGTGCATGATAGAGGTGTGCGCCTCAACATTGGAAGTGGAGGAACTGTACAGAAAACCGGTGCGACTAGGCAGTCACTGTATCCGCTTGTTATTCTTACGCAATCCACTGCAACGTTAATGTTTCCTTATTTTGTCCTTCGTTACAGTTCAGATTTTAGTTCGTCCAGGCTTATACAATAAATCTAAAGACCAGTGTTGATGGTTCAAGACATTGCTGCTTGAAAAACTTTGGTTGCAACTTGGAAAAGACGAAATTTAAATTCGCTGGTGACGAATTTCAAAACCCTCCTAAGCCTTTGTCCTTACCCCTACAACTCTGAAACCAACAAAAGGACCATGCTCAGATCACCATGCATCCGTGTGCCAAAATTCAGCTACATGTGTCTTCTCAATTTTGCGCTAGCCATGAGCAAAAAAGTCTATGGGATTTAACATGGGGAAAATCTTATTAGCTAGGTAACCATGCTGGTGAGAAAAAGATACGTAACTAGCTAGACAGTAACATCCACCCAAAACCAAAAACAGGTAGAAAAACCCGCCAAGTTTCCAAAAACGATCGGCCTTTGAAGGTAGTGATATCATTCAACCATGGAAAATCCGCTAAGGTCAATCCTATTAGCCAAGTTAATCGCACCGACTGATAGTTTGAAAGATAAATGAAAACTTGAAGATTGCTATTCGCTGTAGCAATCTTCAAGTTTTCATTTAACGTCCAAAGTATTATTGGGTGCGATTAATTTGGCTAATAGGATTGACCTTGGCGGCTTTTCCATGGTTGAATGATGTCACTACCTTCAAAGGTCGACCGTTTTTAGAAACTTGGCGGGTTTTTCTAGCAGTTTTGGTTTTGGGTGGATATCACAACTTTCATAGGACTGTGAACGTACAGAAAGGTACACGTCTTCCCTTTCTAGAGGAATTTGGTATCTATAAATCAAATACACATTGACATTTAGTCATGCAGAAACCCCCGAAGGTCGCTGATACTAAAACAGCAGAACGCGAAGCATTTTATTTTTGGGTTAGCCTATTAACAAAAAAACCGTTAGCTCGTGGATGCTGCTCGTATTGTTGCATAACCATCGTCTAACGTGCATCTTTTTATTCTTACGCAATCCACGGCAACGGGTTATTGTTTCCTCATTTTGTCCTTCGTTATAGTTCAGTTCTTAGTTCGTCCAGGCTTTTACAATAAATCTAAAGACCAGTGTTGATTGTTCAAGACTTTGTTGCTTGAAATATTTGGTTGTAACTTGGAAAAGAACCGAAATTAAAATTCGCTGCTAACGACTTTCAAAACCCTCCCACGAATTTGTCCTGACCCCTACAACTCTCAAACCAACAAAAGGACCTGCTCAGATCACCGTGCATCCGTGTGCCAAAATTCAGCTATGTAGGCCTTCTCAATTTTGCGCTAGCCATGAGCAAAAAGTCTACGGGATTTAATATGGGGAAAATCGTATTAGCTAGCTAGACGGTAACATAAAAACAACGTTTTTGACGTTTTTTTTTCTCTATGATCGGTGGACATTCATCCTTTAAATTTTAGTTTTTCTTAATCTCTGACCCTTTCCCTTACATTTTCCACAATTTGAAACACATCTGTCGCATTGGGATTTATCCTCAACATACCAAAATATACTTTCAGTTGCTTACAGTTAACAGACACATGTCTGCTAGTGAGCGCGCCTTTTTATCATTAACAGTCAATTTTTTAACAATCGGATGATCTACCGTTACTTGGCGGCGACACACTAGCGTGTGTCTAGATAAGGAAAAGGGTCGAAGGGTTTTAACGAGCGTTAACTGCACCCGGTCATCTGCCGGAAGAAGCCCTAAGGCCCTATGTATGCCACACCCGGAATGGATTCTCAGGAGGTCACCCACCCAAGTACTAATCGGGGCCAGTGCTGCTTAACTTCGGTGAACTTCAGGAATGCTCCAACAAGAAACAATCAACGGAAAAGCCGGACCCGACAAGACGTAACAAACACCGTCACCTCGACTACGACCACCAACAACAAAAGGTAACTTTTGATTTTTCTTTTCTTTAATCCCAACATCACTCCCCAGAAAGCAATTAAACTCCAAATGGAGAAATCAAAGCAAACCTAGGAACCCCAGCTCACAACCCAAGGGAACCCGTTCAGAAGGTACCCGCCACCGAACATTGACGAGGTCTAACTGTTAATGCAAAAATTATGGTATTTTCCAGCAATAGAAAGTTAATTTTGCTGGCCCCCAGCCAGACCGGCTAAGAATTGTTTCTATTGCTAGGAAAATACATAACCATACCCAACCTCCCCTCTTGAGTCACCTTCTGGCAAACCAAGAGAGAACAATAGATGCATCCGCTCTTGAGCAAGCTGTATTTATAAGGAGACCCGCGCAGGCACGGTGAGGGTTGTTGAGCTGGACGGATCGACGCAGAAGAAAATCTCAAGGGAAGAAGGCATCAAGCGGAGCATGATGCAAAAATTAACAGGTTATGTATTTTCCTAGCAATAGAAACAATTTTTAGCCGGCCTGGCTGGGGGCTGGCAAAATTAACTTTTTCGTACACTTAGTCATCATAGTCTGACAAATCGTCAACGGATACATCTACAATACATAATTTTCACGTAATTCTCTTTATCCCCTTCACATTTGCATAATTTTGTATATGGGAATTTTGCGGTAATACATGTACGTCTCTCATTTTGAAACTTGCAAGTATTACAGCCATATGCTGTTAGTTCTATTATAGCATCTGGAGCAGATGGTTAAGTCAGTAATAACTGGAACAAGACAGTTATATTCTTTTGTTATATTCTTTTTTTCTAACCTCATTTGGCTCCGATTTTGGATCATTAGCCCAAACGCCCGCTTGGTAATGAGCTCTTAATTAAGTGTGTGCTGCTTCAGAGAGGCTTGAGTTGGAGGTAAAACTTTTATAATTCTGCTTGCAGTCTGTTAAACATATGCCAACGAAGATTATTTAACGTTAGTTTTTTTGTTAGTTGAGCTGTTTAAGTGAAACACAAACTCTTCTAGAGCACTGAAATATTTTTTACCAAAAAAATCTTTTTTTTCCCCTTTTCCTACTGCCATAAATGCTTCATTGACATGGAGTTCAACCTTTAAGAAAGCTCGCCCAGCAAATTCATTTCCCGTTTCCATTAAACCTACCTGTTATGTCACAGTCAGTGAAACTGGCAAAACCCGGAAGTGCATCAAGTAATTCTGCTCCAAGACGATCATATATCGGCTTGACAGCAACAATTCGTTTTGTGGTTCCAATTCCATTTATCATATCAAAAACCAAAACTGGTAAAAGGGGCTGTCACGTACCGATTGGTTCCGCCCTTCAAAGGAGTGATATCAACACACCAAAACATTTGCCAACTTAATCGCACCGATTAATAGTTCGAAGGTTAAATGAAAACTACAACATTGCTAATTTCGATAACAACGTTCAAGTTTTCATTTAACGTCAAAAGTATTATTCGGTGCGATTAAGTTGGCGAATGTTTTGGTGTCTTGATATCACTCCTTTGAAGGGCGGAACCATTCGGAACTTGGCAGCCCCTTTTACCAGTTTTGGTTTTTGATATGATATCACTCCTTTTTTTTTAATTGTCTATTTACTCAACTCCACTACCGTGCAGATTTGTAATAAAGTGCCACGTCAACAAGAAATTGGTTTTCAACACTTTGCTACTACCATTTACCTATAGGCTGAACCATTCTCAACTTAGTCACCTCTTTATAGGTTTCTGGTTTGGTTTTAATTTTGTTGTAATTTGTTTTATTTAGTTAGTTTTAGTGTATTGATGTCACTCCTTTGAAGGGCCAAACCACTATCAACTTGGTGGCCTCTTTACCTGTTTTTGGCTTTGTTTATTTTGCTTTGTTTTTACAGTTGGTTTATTTTTCATGAATTGGACGTGAATACAATTTCTTTGCAACGTTGTTTAGTTTTATCGTGATGTACTAGTCTTATACGGGACGGAAAGCCAATGGGCTCGAGATTGGTTTAATAACCGGTGCACTAGTGTGTGTCTAGGCACGTCAGTCAGTATGCACGTTCTCATTGTCCGAACTTTGGCCGTACAATGAGAGACGAGGCCGACAATACTAACAATGGTTATAACAATATTTTTGTACTTACGCGCCCTCCCACGCCATCCCCGTTACGCTTCCAGGCTTCAAACCATAAAAGGTACGCAGTTCGATTTGTACTGCATCCATTCATCCAATTTCATAGCTGGAAGCCTTCCCGTTATCTCGGTATCGATGAATAATCACCCTATGTGATTTAACATGGGGATGAGCGGACTTGCTAGCTAGCTAGTAATATAGTAACACATTAACAACGTTATTGACGGTCAGAATTTGCATTGAAAGCAGCTTAGCTGGCATTTGTACACGAGTTAATTTTTGTCAGGTGGGTCATTGCTCTTGATTTCAACACAATTTAAGCTTTTGTACCGCATTATTATTTTCCCCGAAGTACCTGAAATGTGCCCAACTATGTTTCAAGATATAAGACACTGACGCTATGGCGTCGCTCTGAAATGGTTTACAACCTCGAGAATTGAATTGATGTGATGTTTGTTGCCCAACTTGGCGCAAGACACTAGCGTGTGTCTAGATTACGCAAGATTTCCTTCCCAAAAGTTGACTCGTCTAATTCTCATATACGTATACATCAGTGTCGGAGATAATATATTCACTATGTACCCAATTTTGCAGCAATGACAAGATCAATTAAAATCATGTCAGCTTCTTCAGGACAGGTTTTCAGGCATTTCGCATCTATGTGATTAGACTGGACTGTTATTTCTTTAGACACAACAGTCACCTTTTATACTACATCTTAATGATTCAGTATTTTTATTGAGTGGTATTTCGTTAAACTAGCTTTTGTTTTAGTGTTGCAAAGAAAAGCATAGTTTAGTTGTTCGAATTGATGTAGAATACTTTGTTTCCTTGCCAATAGATGGGGACACGTGGCAGCTGCAGTTTAGTTTACTCCTACTTGACTCCTATCGAGCCAGCTAGTTAGCAGACGATGTCACAAGATAGACGCAACCTACCGACATCTTGCGGTGGAAAGACAAATTTTAACGAACTTCACGCACAAATTAGGCACAAATTAGGCACACGCACAAATTAGGCTCCAAAAGAACGGCTACGTACCCTGATTCGGATTAATTGGTTCTCATTGAATACCTATCAAAGAGAAGCTAAAGTCAGTTTTTTTCTTTGTGAGAGAACAACTTTAACAAAAACTAGCTGTTACCGCGCAAATTATCTGTGAACGCGCGAGCGAAATTCTGTATTGGGCAGCATGAAATTAAAACGCCCCTGTCCCCCTCCCCACATTTTTGGTCTGAATACTCCCCCCCCCCCCACCCCTACCCGGGGCCCCTGCCGTATTTGTCTTGTTAGGAAAGTAAATCGCGTTTTCAATAGAGGGTACCAATCTTATTCACAGTGTGTCCTTACCAAAATATTTGGTCACAAACAGGTCTTTTGTTGATTTCTGCTGTGTCTTGTTTTAGACCAATTGTTCACAAATTGTGGTCGCCAATAGGTCGTTTTTTTTTTCACTTAACGGTCCGTTTGCGACCAGTATGTGGTGACCAACTGATCACAGCATCAGATTCTTTCTGTCTGTTCTATAGAAAGAATCAACTGATCTTTACAGTGACCAACTCATTATTTCCTTAGCCCTGCCTGTGTTTTCAGATCAACTGATTCATTCAGTGACTAACTCCTCACATTCTACTGGGAACTGGTTTCCCAGTTGGTTGCGGGTGAGAGACCAGTTGGTCGCGGCTGGGATACTATAGTTGGTTGCGGGCTGGGAGACCAGTTGGTCGTCTACTGGGAGACCAGTTGGTCGTGAGATTGGAGGCCAGTTGGTCGCCGTCTGGGAGACCAGTTGGTCGCGGGATTGGAGGCCAGTTGGTCGCAGGCCGGGAGACTAGTTGGTCGCGGGATTGGAGGCCAGTTGGTCGCAGGCCGGGAGACTAGTTGGTCGTAGACGGGAGACCAGTTGGTCGCAGCCGGGTGTTCAATCCCGATCAGTAGATGTTCATTTGTAAACACATTATACTGCGAGTGTTCAGAAAATCGTAGCACCAAAATAAAGACGCACGATCTCACAACAAGAAGGAAATCGGTCCAAATATCCGCAAATTTTCGACAGTTAGCGTGGAGGAGGATGAAATACGTCTCCCAACTGTCTTCTTCAGGCGCTATTTTGAGGTTTTACTACTACTTTGACTCACATCATTCCGTTTGTTTGCCGTCAAACTGCGGGCAGCCGTGACCTTCGTTGTTGGTCGAGCCGCTTCCATTCGGTTGCAAGGCTGGTGTGGAGGTCAGGTCTTACAAAGGTATTGGATTGCAGTTGTGGAAGGTGCCTCGGTTTTCATGAGGTCGTAGTTCTTTCTCCTATCCAGGCACATAAGAAAGACAACTACGACCTCATGAATATCCAGGCACCTTCCACACCAGCAATCCAATACCTTGTAAGAGCCGACCTCCACACCATCCTGCAACCGGATGGAAACAGCCCGACAAGATCGAAGGCCAAGGCCACTTACAGCCCATCATCTGTTTGTGGAATGTCACCATTTTTATGGTGTTCGTCGCCACTTCCATCTTCCGTAGACTTAGTGCATCAGTTGGGCAATCAGCCTGTCATCCTGTCCGGGACTTTTACATGTTTGCAGCAGGTATGATAAGATCTAGATTTGGAGTTTGTTAACATCTTTGTAATATGTGGCGCAGTGGCATTCCGGACCACTGCACTGCGACTGAGGTTGATTAATGACCAAGCTGTCGAAGTTCCATTAAGCATCAATCCCTCCCACTTTCCACCACTTTCATCTTATTGCTGTTCGTGTGAGTAGCGGATAAATATTTTTTGGTGAACTCAGACACACAAAATGACGGCTCCATGTAAACCGAAAGTGACGCCATTTTCCAAGATGGCTGCTTCCATGAAAACTGGAAAACGGAGCCGGAAGTGCGACCATTTAGGAATATAACTGCCCCCATAAAACCGGAAGCGCCACCATTTTCCAAGATGGATGCTCTTCTCGTCAAACCATCCTACTCCCTCTCTTCCGTTCCTCATGTTTGTTGTTTATTTTTTAAAGCAACTCAACCACTTGCTCCTTTGAAGTTCGGTTGGCCTTATTTAATCAGTGGGCATTTTTCGTGAGTTTTCTTCTAGTTCTGTACATTTTGTATGGAAAAGTAGAGAAAAAAAGAATGTCTCACGTCCTGAGATCGAACCGGGGAACGTCAGAACAACAGCAGCCCAGCATGCTACACATTAGACTGTTCTTCTATCTTAACGACTACAGGAACACGAATGGTCACGATTGATGGTCTATTATGTTTAGTTTCATGTTATTATTTTTTTATTATAAAGAACAAGTTGCTGTACTCACTTTTTAAGCTTTATCTTTTTAATTTTACGTGTTTAATGAGTTTGTCGATTGCACACATGTGCACATGTGCACATATTATTATTTGGAAGCATAGGTTAATTTGGGGAAACAGTTGGTTTCACGATCAATAATAACTTCCCTTTAACCCATTCAGTGGATAATAGGTGAAACAATTACGAACACTTGCGACATGTGGTGGAATTGGCCAGTTGTTGCATATTTTTCGCTCTTTGTTGCGTTAGCCGCTTTAAACCAGGTAAGTCGTACTTAATTTCTGAAACATAAAATTGGAGTGTTTGCTTGTTGGTGACACACGTCTTGGTCTCACACCTCCAGTTGGTTCTTCCCTGTCTCCAAGGGTGATGTAATTATGTTATCTCTACGCACACCCACTACGTGTGGTATAACTGTATAAGCTGTAGTGTATACAGAATGTCTCAAAGTCCGTCCACCCAAAATAATGTGCTACATACTGGATATGAGTTGATAATAACAACGTACTCATATATCAATGGCGAATCCAATGATGGTTTCAAAACTGGCCTTGGAAGTCGTTTTCAAGGTCATCCAAAATATATCTCCCAAATTATTCATGATACGGGCATTTGCACGGCCGGCAGGCCGTGTATAATAGAGTTATTGCGCACGAGAATTTCAGAAAACTAGCTGTAACCCCCCCCCCCCCCCCCGCGTAACATACGCCAGTCTAGCCGGCTCCCGCATACCTGAGCGAAATACTGTAGTGGGCAGTATGAAATGAAAAGGGTCTGGACTGCCCCCTGCGGCCTACTCCCCTGAGGCCTACCCAGTTGTATGGTGTGATTTTCCCCAATTCCATCCCCCCCCCCTCCCACGTAACCCCTTTCCCGTCCCCGACCCGGATTCCCCTATTGAGTGATCTGAATATCCCCATCCCTGCTCCCCATCCATTTTAACCCTTGCTGATTTGTTTTGTTATGGAAGTAAATGTGTTTTTCAATGGAGGACGCTCAATTGCCCGTTTCTCCGTTCTGATACCAAGCGCAATAAACCAACAACGGTCGTGCATGCAGTGATTGTTACTGAACCAACTTTGAAACTCTTCAAGTCTGCTCTAAGAGGTAGCATTATTAAAGCAATATTTCGATTGTTACTGATTGTTACAGGCCACACCCGTTTGTTTGACATTGTCGGTCGCTCGCTCTCTTTCATTATAGTGCATAATGATGAATTTTCTTGCCCAACTTAAGCGCATTAGCACTGCCGGCAGGCAGTGCTTAGTAGAGTTCGTTTGCGCACGAGAATTTCAGAAAATTGGACAGGAGCAGGCGGAGGCGGCGGAGCGGTTAACAATGTCAATAGGGTAACAGTAGGCGAGGCGCACAATATCGGATTATAGCTCACTCGAACAAGATGCAACAATGGTTGGGTGCCGGGAAACTAAGATTGTCGTTGTTTGAGTTAGCTAGATCGTTGTGGAGAACCAAAATTAAATGGTCTTGATTTTTCCTTAAATCTTCAAGTTTTAAACCGTAGGGTGCGAAGTCTTTAATTTTGAGGCCTACTCAAAACTGGGCGGCAGACATGACTGAGTGACTTATTTACTTTTTCAATGCGGGCTTCGGGAAGCAAGTTGAATTGTTTTCGCGATTGTTGCCACGATACTGAAATAATCCAGACTCAACTACTCATCGAGATGACGCTTGCTAAATCCAGAAATACGCTAATGTGTTGTCATCAAATAATAATCATAGGACAAACCTTCGACGGAACCTAAACATAAGTATCCATTTCTAATGTTCCGTTTTTTCGAAAACAAAAACCGGTGGACAGTGTACACATATAAAATGGAAGCGAAAAAAGCCAACAAATTAACTGAGCAAAAAACGTCTTCGCTGTTTAGAAAAAAAAAAACATTAGAGCTCGTATCCTCGTACGCACAGCCCTGATGGTACACGAATAAAAACGGATTAGAGTTCACTCGAACGCAACGAACTATAAGTTGTACTCCAATTCGCAAAACGTAAACCCACAAACACACACAAAATAGACGTCATAAACAGCAAAACGCTATAACATTGAAAGATAAAAATGCATACACAAAATGAACACAAATTATAGTTCGTTGCGTTCGAATGAACTCTAATCCGTTTTTATTCGTGTACCTTCAGGGCTTTGAGTACGGGGATACGAGCTCTTATGTTTTTTTCGCTAAACGGCGAAGCCGTTTTTTGCTCAGTTAATTATATATTACAAACAAAAACGTCAAGTGTGCCGTAAAAAAAGGGGTTATATGATTGAAGTTTCATTTTACTTGTTAAAATGCATCTGTTTAAGTGTTGTTGTGCTTTACGTAACGTATATGATTGGTAAAGCACAACAGCACTTACACAGATGCAATTTTCTGAATTGAACATTTTATTATTTCATTTAAAAGTCACCAATTTTTATCCGTGTACATTTTAACAAGTTAAATGAAACTTCAATCATATAACCCTTTTTTTACGGCACACTTGACGTTTTTGTTTGTAATCCATGTACCTTTTTTACAGCTATGGTGTCGCGCTATAAAGGTTTATGCATGCAGTCGATTATTGCATGCACGAAGAATGGATCTGGAGTTTGCTGAGTGGTATTGTTCCCTAAATACAATGATTAAAACATTGTAAAACAATCAAAATGATTGGTTAAGGTCCCGTAATTCCGGAATGGATCGACCAATTGAAAAAGTGGTCCCTGTAAGGTTGAAGCCCAGGGAAATTTCTGGCTGAGATCATATTTCAGATTTTAGGTAGGTGCAGTAGTTTTTTCTGAAACCGTGTCAGCCAAGAAGAACAAGAACAAGAACCAGAACAACGACAACAAGAAGCGAACAGTTTTCAAATTTACGTGTGGCTTCCTACGTTTATTCGTGCACGGAATTGCATAAAAGTTGGTGTAAAGTTTGGAAAAGTTGCTATCTACTATCTAGCCAAGTTTGGTCGAAATATATTGAATAGAAACGGAGAAATTAATAGTCTTAGTTTTGCTGGAGAGAGGACTTCAATCATATATAGATATAGATTGGACAGATGGAGGCTAGGGAGGCGGCGGACTGTATGGCTAACAATGTCAAAAATGTTACAATGTTGCAACATGTAACAATTGGGTGACAATGGGCGAGGTGCACAATATCGGATTATACCTCACTCGAACAAGATAGTAATATTGTCGTTGGTTAGTTAGCTACCTCGTTGTGAAGAACCAAAATTAAATGGTCTTGATTTTTCCTTAAATCTTCAAGTTTTAAACCGTAGGGTGCGAAGTCTTTAATTTTGAGGCCGACATGACTGAGTGACTTATTTACTTCTTCAATGCGGGCTTCCGCAAGCCAGTTGGATTGTTTTAGCGATTGTTTGCCATTATACTGCAACTATCCAGAATCCACTACTCATCGAGATGACACATACTAAATCTAGACACACGCTAATGTGTTGCCATCTAATAATAACCATGGGACAAACCTGGGGCGGTACCTGAACATAAATATGCATTTCTATTGTTCCGTTTTTTTCGAAAACAAAAATCGGGGGACAGTGGACACATGATAGGCCAGACCGTAGTAATTACAATAAAAAGGAAGCGAAAAAAAGCTAACAATTATAGGTGAACAAAAAACGGCTTCGCCGTTTAGAAAAAAAAACATTAAAAGCTCGTATTCCCATAATCACAGCCACGTAGGTACACGAATAAAAACGGATTAGAGTTCACTCGAACGCAATGAACTATAATTTGAACTACAATTCGCAAAACGTAAATCCACAAACACACACAAAATAGACTCCATAAACAGCAAAACCCTACAAAATTGAAAGATTTTGAAAAATTAATGCATACACAAAATGAATACGTAATTACTTAAACGATGTAGAATAACTACCTCAAACGACATTCAAACACAAACAGCCTGCTTGTTTCATAAATTATAAACGCACTCAAAATACACATATCTCCGCTCACACGAAACAAACTTAATATATGAAACAACAAACACAGACAAATATAAATACAAATAATGCGTGCACGCCCAAACACCAAAACAATAAACTTTTCCAACTTAAACTACGCTTTCTTTCTGACATAACCGCTGATCAAAAA
>JAHWFP010003291.1:3975-21447 GCA_023313725.1 Lithobius niger
AATCATAATCATAATAATAATAATAATAATAATAATAATAATAATAATAATAATAATAATAACTTTTGCTGGTAAGCAAGGTTAACATCAGGGCGCAAGGCCGCTTACGCCGTACCCAAAAGTGAGAATAAAATTAAGTAAAAACTGTTTAATACGTCCGCCTTAGAAAATGGTCAAGTGGTAATTTGCGAATGATCCTCAGAAAGGCAGTGACCGAGGTGGCAGATACAGCACACTCCGGAAGCGAGTTCCAGATCTTGACTACACGTAGAGAAAAAAAATGCCTCCGGCAGTCTGTTCGCGATTCGGAGACCTGCAATTTATAAGAGTGGCCCCTTGTCCGAGTAGCTGAAGAAATATCGAAAAAGGGAAGGTCGATTGGCAACTCTCCGCGTACAATTCGAAAAGTCAGTGCAAGGTCAGCCCAAATCCGACGTAACTCGAGTGGCTGAAGTCCCAATCTAGATAGACGATCAGCAGGAGTGTGATCTCTAAGGTTAGTTACACGTTTTGTGAACTGACGTTGAACAGCAGTCAATGTCGTGTAGGAGATACGGTGACCATACAGGGCTTGCGTATTCGAGCAGAGGACGAACGTAAACCTTAAACGCCCAAACTAAGGTAGAAACCTGAGACTTCACGAAACACCGCCTAACCAGGACCAGGCGACGGTAGGCCTGGGCCGAAATTTTGGAGCAATGTAATGAAGATTTTAGATCTGCAGAAAACCAGATACCCAGGTCCTTAACAGTATCCAAGACTGAAAGATCTGATGATGCCAGAGTATACTTCAAATGTGGATTTGCAGAGCCTATATGAAATACACCACATTTTTCTCTGGACAGAGGGAGTTGCCACAGCTCCGACCATCGTTGGATAAAGCTGACATCTGAATTTAAAAGGTAACCATCATTGAAACAATGGATAGTTGAACAAATTTTAAGATCGTCCGCAAATTTGAAGCACGGCCTTGCACCATCAGCACAAAATGACGTCAAGTCATTCAGATAAATAACAAAAAGTAGCGGACCGACAACAGATTCAAAGGCTTTCATAAAAGCAAAATAGATGACATCGGTTGGGATGCCTAGGTCGGTCGCAGAAGTCCAAACGTCAAGCACTAACAAAAGTTGCATCACTACAGACCTGCCAGGCAGAAAACCAAACTGGTCACCACCGAGTAACTTCCGCTCCTCAAGAAATGTAATTAAGGATTGACGGATAAGGGTTTCCATGATCTTGCATGGAACAACCGTAAGTGCGATTGGCTGATAGTTGGCAGGGTTTGAAGTATCACCCTTTTTATAAATCGGGATGACGTTAGCAGTTCTCCACATAGCAGGAACGGAACCCGTAGACATGGACAGATTAAAGATGAAGGTTAACGCAGGAGCAATTTCGTGGATGAGCTGCTTGTAAAAATATGCAGAGAAGCCGTCTGGACCAACTGCATGGCTGGGCTTAATGGAAGACAATACCTGAACCACCTGTTCAACAGTAAAGATAACATTTGTACAATCCCCTGTTATTTTGGTGCCTGATACGCCACCTGGGTCAACACTGCAAAGATCCACACTACAACCACTCTGATTCGCACAGTTAAATGGGGGGATAACGTCGTTATCTGTAACAACATTGGAGAGAAAAGTTGAATTTAAAAGTTCGGCTTTGGCTGTATTTAACTGCCTTGAGGCAGACCCCGCCCTGTAACAAGAACATCTGACCACCACCCACTCACTCTGGTGGCATAGGGTCGATTGCCAAGGAGAGCTAAGACGGCTTTAGCCAAACTTTCACTGACACCTAGTGTACAAAGGGCATGCTGAACCCACTCAGTCAACACCGTGTCATAAGCAGCTCTGATATCCAGAAATATTGCTAGGGCAACTCCACCATGGATCCAAGCCTCCCGCACCCCAGATTCCAAAAACAAAACCACATCTTGAGCACTACGGTTAGCTCGATAACCAAATTGATACTCAGAGAAACTACCAGAATGCTCCAAGGACCAATTGAGCCGATTCACAAGAATCCGTTCATAGAGCTTTCTTATGCATGAAAGTAGTGCTATGGGTCTGGAACCAACAAGGGAGGAATGACATTTCCCTTTCTTCCCAACCGGGGATAAAATGGTAAACAGCCATGATGGAGGAACATCCCCACCCATAAAAACTTCCTGAAATTTGTCACGCAACTCACCAATGGCATCACCACCTAAAGACTGAAGCATTTCATAGGATATGCCATCTATCCCCACAGCACTATTAATCCTACACCGGGTTAACGCCGCAGTCACTTCCGGCACCGTTATAGGTAGATCAGTAGGCCCACACGACCACTCTAAATTACTTAAGACCGGTTGATCACCGAGAGGAAGACAATAAACTTCAGAAAATCTTTTATTAAAAGCGATAGCCATGTCCGAACCTCTCAGAACAGAGCCATCGGCACTGAAAACCCAGGAAAGGCCAGGCTTTGCATCTTGCGGACGTATCAAGTTCCATACAACAGAAAGAGGGCATCTAGAAGTAATACGCTCACACAACCTTGAACCAAAGGACTCTTTCTCTCGCCTCAAGATATACCGTGTTTCATTGGCAATACCAATGTAACTGTACCAACGCTCAATCATTGGACTCCGAGTCCACTGTCTATAAGCCTTTCTGTGGTCTCGCACAGCACTGGTACAGGCTTGCGTCCACCAAACCGGTTTGACAGCTGTGTTCAATATTCTCGAAACTTTACGCCACTGACCCCATCTACCTAACCAGGATTGAAAAGAACCATGCTCAACAATTGGACGCCTTGCAACACGCCGCTGAATCACAGGACAACAGCCAACCGGGAAAAGACAAATTGCACGGTGATCACTTCCGCGCAAATCATCTGAGATGTAGAAACTGAAGTGATCCGTCAGCTCTAAAGAACAAAAAAATAAATCTAACACAGATTCATGAATGACTTCTCCATATCGGCGGATGAAAGTCGGGGTCCCATTATGAAGTAGGCTTAATTCCTGCTCTTCTAAAGAAGAGGCGAGAATGCGGCCCCTTGCATCACATCGCGAACTACCCCAAAGCCAATGATGCGCATTGAAATCACCCCCAATAATTAATGGGCGAGGAAGCAGTCTTACCCAAGTGCACCAGTCATCTTTAGAAAACCTATTAACTACATACTACAGCAAACAGTACACCACTGCCCACCTAACCACACTCTAACTCCGCAGGCATCAATACCACTACAAGCTGGCAAAATCAACTGCTGATGCGGTACTTTCCATTTTACAAAAATAAGCACATTGGAATCTAAACTACTCTGCAAACAATCATGCTATGGCATATTAACAAACGTATTACCCGGTAAGCGGACTTCTTGTATACCTAATACATCAACCTGTTGACACAGTTTAATGACATCTTCCACCTTGTTCGAAATGCCCCTTGCATTCCAGGAGCCCACAGAATATAATGAATGGAAAACAAGGCTCAATCTCCTTCATCACACACACTCCCATGATCACCACTTCCAAAGCCTTTTTCACTTGATTTAGAGTCCTCACTGAAACACAACACCAAATCACTGGACTCCTCTTCAATGACACCCAGCTGCCGATCAACCCCGGCTACATAAGATTGCGCCACAGGTACATCAAGTGGTTCAGACATCACTTGGTAAGTGGGCACTACAGGTGTAACTGGTACAGACTCCACTGGGGGTGGCAACACAACAGGCACAACAGGAACAGCAGGTATTAATTCTGAAACCGGCACAGCACACTCCAAGAGAACCTTCGACTCAAGCTCAGCAACACCACCAGAAGAATCCATTCCATCAGACACGGATTCCGGTGCTAATTCCAAAAGAACCTGGTACCTATCCTGTGAAAGAACATCAGCAGAAGAGTTAGACCATGCTTTTGATTTTCCCTTGAGAACTTTCCTCCGCTTAGCCGGGCCAGTCTCGAAAGGCACATCATTCTGTAACTCCTTTGCCGTGGTCTCACGCACTGACACAGGAGGGGGAAGTTGTGGAAAATCATTCAAGTTGAAATCACTTCGCAGACTGGGTTTACTTGCTCCACAATCGGACACACTCACACACACAACACTATCCGGATTATGGCAAGGCGCATAGGAGCCTACTCTGTCATTCTTCACAGGACGAGGATTCACATGCCCATCTTCAGTGACCGGCTGCGTATGTACACAGCGCTTCCCTTTACCAACAAAGATATTACAGCGTCTACGTAGGTGCTGTCGCACGCCCTCTTGACGTGCCCACGCAAATGACAACGAAGGCATTTAGGGGGCCTGTCCGGAATAACTAAGAGAGCTGGCATGCCACAGACTTGAACAACATCAGGTATATCTTCTAACATGATGCTATCACGGAGTTTGAGAGTAAGTCGCCTTACTCCTGTGTAACAGTGCAAAAGTCCATCAGTCATGTTTCGCTCACGCTCGCAAGACTGTAATGTACCATAATTCAAAAGGGCCACTCCTAAATCACGCTCTTCAACTTCGTAAGGAAGCCAGTGCACTCTCATAGCAATAGCACGATCATACAAATCCGACACCACAGCACCATACCCATTTAAAGTGAGACTCTTTCCTCTTTTTAACACATCCTTTGACTCCTTCGATCTCAACACCACTTGAAAAATATTGTTAGCCCGAAGCATGCATACTGCCTCTGCATCACGCAAATCCATCACTCTGGCAATAGCATCTCGTAAATGAGATTGAAGATAAGGCCTTCCAGCTGGGTCAGCTAGTATCACTACAGATCGTATCATTTTAACATTAGTCAAACCTCCTTTATAAAGCCTCTTTAGCCAGTCCACATCTCGTCTTGCATTTCCTAGATCAAACACATCGTGATTACAGTATAATTCTACACGGTCATGGTCCCCAGAGTCCCTGCGCACATTTGCTTCCACATTCACTTCATTGTTATCATTACCATTGTTGTCATCTCCCATCCCTTCAACTACACCATACCGACGCAAAAAGTCCACATCGATACCTCTTGCCATTGCTTCACTCAAAACAAGTTCATATGCAAAATCTGGTACAATACCTGATCTGGTACAATACCTGGTACAATCTGGTAGCGCGACGCCATAGCCGTAAAAAAGGTACACGGATTACAAACAAAAACGTCTAGTGTGCCGTAAAAAAGGAGTTATATGATTGAATTTTCACTTGTTAAAATGTACACGGATAAAAATTGGTGAATTTTAATTGAAATAATCAAATGTACAATTGTGAAAATTGCATCTGTTTAAGTGCTGTTGTGTTTTACGTTTTAAATATATGATTCGTATAGCACAACAACACTTAAACAGAGCAATTTTCTCAATCGTACATTTGAGTATTTCAATTAAAAATTACCAATTTTTATCCGTGTACATTTTTAACAAGTAAAAATTCAATCATATAACTCCTTTTTTTACGGCACACTAGACGTTTTTGTTTGTAATCCGTGTACCCTTTTTACGGCTATGGCGTCGCGCTACAAAGGTTTATGCATGCAGTCGATTGTTGCTGGCCACTTTGAAACAATTCAAGTCAGCTCTGAAAGCCTGCATCTGCAAAATAAATACGTAATTCTATCGTTTTTAGCTGCCAATTTCAAGGCCGAAACAACGCAGCTTAGTTTGGTTTAAAAATACTAGCATCGTACCCGGCTTCGCCTGGGGATTTGTTTGACCCGTGGTTGTTTCCCAGTATTTGCTCGGTGCTGCCTGATCGTACACTGCAATAGTCAATTTTTCTTTGTGTAACACTCCCCTTTCCGTCAATCCTCTCCCTCCGCAAAGCAATATCGTAATCAAATAGTGGCTCTAACATAAGAACTGCCCCACCAACGGGCATTCCCCGTTCAGGCTCCTCCCCACTCCCAGTAGCGTGCGAAAAATAACTGTCCTTCGTACATGACGTCATTTAAGACATGCCTTTGCGATGACCACGCAGATCAAATTGTTAGTCGAGGCAACAATGTGCCAATTTCAACTTCTTTTCAGGGCAACAACGTCCCAGTTTCAACTTCATGCCAAAGAATTGACACACTCGCACGTCTTCATTGTTCCTCTTCCGGGGGTCGTTGCGGTTGCTTCATTTCTGCTATGAGACTTTGGTTTATAATGTAAAGAAGAACAAGATATGCGTTTAGCTGAAACACTGATTCTTTCTTTCGAACAGATTTATTAGGATTCTTTCGTCAGATTTTATTAGAGGCCTTGGCACACAGCCGTACGCCCCTTCTAACCTAAAAATACACATTTAGCTACATCAAGAACTCGACCAACTTAATAGACATCATCACAAACCCACAAACCCACACACCAGCGTGAACACCGTTACGCACAACTCCATAAGAACTCCAAGTTGCCCCAACCCCAACTTCACAACAACTCCAAGGTGCTCTAACTCCAACTCCACACTTTGGTACTCATGACAAGGCTGCCTTCTCTTTCCCGTTTAGGGAAAGTTCCAGCGGCACACTGCTACAACTCTCCAACAGCAACACCTGACTAGAATAGCACAACACTTGTACGGGTGTACACTAAACACTTGTCTTGCACATGGGCCCAAAAAACTACAGCACACAGCACAGCTTGCCCGCCTTCTCTTTCCCATTTAGGGGAAGTTCCAGCGGCACACTACTACGACACGCTGGCCGCAGCACCAGTTGACCAGTTGACTATAGGTGACGGTGAGAATCCCACGAGCAAATGCTACACTGCGACCCCCGTTGCCTTGCAAAACCTGGCTATACAACGTAACCGGCTCAGAGCTTGCTTGCCTGGCGCAGCCGACAGTAACTGATGAAACGTTGGGGCTGCTCGTAAGTACCTGGATATAGAGACATGACAGCGCGCATACAAAGGGCACATCACAATGAAATGTTTTGGTGTAACCGCGACCTTACACATAGGGCACAGGGGAGAACCAACCCACGCAAAACGAAATTAATGGCCCTGTAATAGGGAGTGGCCTGTTCGCAATCTCGAAAGCAATCTCGCTTCAGCATACCGTAACTTGTATAGGACAGAACGCCCACCACAGATTGGTTGAATCTGAAACAGCACTCTGCTCTTGTCAAGAGTTGCCCACTCTCCTTGCCATCGCTGCAGGAGCCACTGGTGGAGTAAAGGCCTCATAGTGGCTACAGACACAACCTGAGAAACTGGTGACAAATCAAGTGCAACCGCTTCACGCGCAAGTCCATCGGCAAGTTCATTTCCCGCTACACCATTATGCCCTCGTATCCACCGTAAAACAACGATCCCGCGACGTAGGGCAGCCCACAGCTTCCAGCCAATGGTGTAGACAATCGGGTCAGTGACAGTAAGGCTCTGAAAAGCCTCACGTAGACGGCCTACACAGGCTAGCGAATCTGTCACAACAGCAAAGGATGACAACTCCAAATCAAGCGCTACATCTAACGCTACCGATATTGCAGCCATCTCACACATCGTGCTTGAGGAGGCTGTCTGCATACTCCTCTTGAGAGTTACCTTCAGGGCAGGTACACAGACACCCAGTCCACCGCGCTGCATGGCAGGGACAAACGAGGCATCACAATATACCTCACAGTCAACACTTACATTATTGAAGACCCTCAGCACTTCGGGGCACCAGATCCACGGACAGAAAGGCTTAGCCCAACCGACATCAAAGCAACAACTCGAAATGCTGAGTAGGGTGGACACACCACTACCTGCTACTCCAAGCAGGCTCCTTGCTTTGGTAGGAAGTCTGCGGTAGTCATGCAAGACTTGCCCCACAGGATCACATTTACCCCTACTCAAGTTGCGCATACACAAGACAGCTAAAAGTTCAACTGCTCTATACTCAAGGGACGGTTCACCACACTCAACCCAAATCGCGTGAGCTGGTGTTGACAGCAAACAGCCCGTAATAACCCGGAGACATTCATTAACAGAGGTCTGTAGCTGACGCAGATGACGCTTCGACAACAAAAGAAACGGAAGATGATAATCAAGGCACGCCCTGATGAAAGTCTTGTAAGCTGCCAAAAGTGCACCACGAGTCACGGACACATGTCCCACTAGCGCCTTTAGAACAGACGTACGAGACTGCACTTTAACACGAAGTTTGGATACATGCGCATTCCACGTGAGTTCCGCGTCTAGGAGTACTCCTAGGTACTTAACTTGTGACTTAGGCCGTACTGGTACACCACCCACAACAAGCATGGGCATGTTATTACTGATGGCTCGCGTCCTCGAAAACACGACAACCTCAGTCTTGGAAGGAGCCAGGTGCAAGCCTCTTTCATTTTACCGTTCAACAATCAACTTTTTAGCAAAGACATAACACGTGCACAAAGAATGAATTCTGGAGTTTGCTGAGTGGCATTGTTCCCTAAATACAATGGTTAAAACAATGTAAAACAATCAAAATGATCGTTTAGGGTCCCGAAACTCCGGAATGGAACGACCAATCGAAAAAGTGGTCCCTGTAAGGTGAAGCCCAGGAAAATTTCTAGCTCAGATCATGTTTCAGATTTTAGGTAGGTGCCGTAGTTTTTTCTGAACCCGTGTCAGCCAAGAACAAGAACAAGAACAAGAACAACAACAAGTGAACAGTTTCCAAATTTACGTGTGGCTCCCTACGTTTACTCTTACACGGAATTGCATAAAAGTTGGTGTAAAGTTTGGAAAAGTTGCTATGTACTATCTGGCCAAGTTTGATCGAAATATATTTAATAGAAACGGAGATATTAATGTAGCAGCCAAACTTTTGCCTAGTTGTATCCTTCTCCTTCCTTTTCTTCTCTCTTCCTTCTTTGATAAAAATCAAGATGGTGACGAATTTGAATGTAACGGCCGCCATTATAGGCCCAGTAATCGGAGTAGATGATTTCCCTTCTGCTCAAGATTGTAGTAGTCAAGCGAGTTGTAGAATGAAGGCCTATTTGCAGCCTGCACTGTTTCTGTGTTGGAAACAGGTGAAGAAGAAGTAGAAAAGAAATTCGTCACCAATCCTCAGTCCAGAAGGGTGCATACGATTTTGTAATTCTACAGAAGTGAAGGCAGGTACAATAGGCAAGACGTTGGATAACGAAAGATTTGGCTTCCCCCTAACGCATTAATAAATATACTGGACAGTAACATTGTTTCTTTCACTGATAGGTGTCGATTAGGATTTATGCTCTAAGATCCCCGCAACACGGCCTCAAATACACGCACGTACGGACTGTCCTGTAGGTGTACGACTGGAATATCTTTTTTGGGAGGCCCGTGGAGTGAATCGTACCAGCGCTCTGCCCCTCCTAGTATAGTGATCAACACTACAGTTCGTGTGCGGTGTTGTGTCGATACCTCCGACAGTTTTGTGTGTATTGCTAGCTTAAGTTAAGTTCAGTTTAGTTTGTAAACCTGTTATTTCTTTGTTGAGAGCCAAAATGAAGCGATCATGCTAGTTTTCGCCTAAATCGATCAGTTTTAAACCATGAGGTACTCAATCTCTCAAAATTGGGCGGTCGACACCATTGAATGAATTATTTATGTTCTTCAATGCGGTCTTCATGAGGCCAGTTAAATTACAGTAAATCCTCTATTTGTAGCCGGGTCAGTCTCTAATTGTGGCCGGGTGTTTTCCTAATCATGAATTGGTAGTAGCCGGTCTCTAATTGTGGTTGGGTGTTTTCCTAATCACGAATTAGTAGTAGCCGGTCTCTAATTGTGGTCGGGTGTTTTCCTAATCATGAATTAGTAGTAGCCGGTCTCTAATTGTGGTCGGGTGTTTTCCTAATCATGATTTAGTGGTAGCCGGTCTCTAGTTGTAGCCCGATCAAAATGGCTTGATTTTGGAAAAAGTGTCAGAGTGCTGGGATCTAACAATATCGAGGGCGCCGAGCCATTGTTGCATTCCAGCTTGAGGGAAGTGGGCGATATTCTATTTCTCACCCGTTTTGAAGCTATCAGTCCGACGTGCTTTGTTGATCGCAAGTGAATACGAGTAGAATACATTATTGTCTTTAGCCAGAAGAACTTTTATGTGGATATTCGTAAGTCACAATGCTACAAGCAACGAAAAGAGTAACGTTTAGTTTTGAAACCGCTTGCGATGTTATAATTACAACTTGTAATTAACATGCATTCTTGAACGATATTTTTTTACGTTTGAGGTGTTGTTTTCAAAAATTGTTTCATTTAATTGATTATTTTCGGTTGCTTTATTCCTTTTTGTCATTTAACGGGAACCAACGTTTGCAAAGCAGCGGCTGCAATGTTGTGTGTAACTTGAGTTGTTGAACGACGTTTTTTTAGGGTTTCAGTCAATTTATTACATGTTTGTGTTCTTCCATTTTTCATTTAACACAAACGAGTGCTCCGCCGTTGAACCCAGTCCTCGTCCATTGTTGCGATCCCGTCGTGCTGTATTGTTGTAAGAGGACTGAGAGCTTCAAAACGGATGAGAAGCAGAGCACCAGCATTCGTCTTACGACAATCAGTTGTCAAAATAAATGAAGAACGGATAGCATGAAATGAAATAACGGGTACATGAAGTATTGAAGACGAAAACACACGTTAAAAAAAGTCAAAAAACGAAGATCAACTATGCAAAATCGAGCTGACACGTGCTAAATCTAGAAACACGCTAGTGTTCTGCCATCCAGTAACAAAGAGCTCTTACCACCATGTAATTCACAGCTTTGAAGCTACACAAATAAAAGCACATTATAGTTTGAACAAAACATCAGACTGATAAAAAGACAAACCAACCAACACGCATAAAAAATGAATGCAAACAGAAACAAGAAACAAACATAAAAATCGAAAAAGGCGCACAAATTAACCAAACCAAAAAACATTTGCTAGAAAAAAAGCATTAGCGCTCGTATCCCAAAAAAATCATAGATGTGCACAAATAAAAAACAGATGGGAGTTCAAGCTAACTGTTAGGCCAACTGAATTATAATTTCAACTCCATTTACACGGAACAAGGGTTGTACCATACGTCCATACACAAGCATACCACAAATCAAACAAACAAAATATTTCACGTACTAAGAAATCAAACATACTGAGTCACATGAAAAAGAACTTAAAACCTACACCGACCAACACGTACGCATACTTAAAAACAATCCTGTAGGCCTAATTGAAGTTGAAATTATACTTCGCATGAACTCCAATCTTTTTTTTTATTACTGCACCTTTACTACTGTGATTTTTTTTGGATATGAGCTCTAATGCTTTTTATAAACGGCGAATCCGTTTTTTTTATTAGTTAATATCTTCTTACGAATTACGAACAAATTTTCATTGCAAGAAATCAACAAAGATTGGTGGTGGAGTCATGATGCTTTATAACAAATAATAATAATATATATTTCATCTGTGTGTGTGTAAACTTTAAACAAAGGAATTTTTAATATCCGTGCTTGATCGGTATGATATTAAATTGGTGGCATGAAACAAAGACCAACAAAAATCTCTGCACCAAAACACTGATAAAGGTACATAAAAACCATGAAACTGTGAAAAACGTTGATGTATTAAATAATGAATAAAAAACAAATAGTTGCGAGAGGTACGAAACAACTCTGAACACAGAATCCATACGATAACCAGTTAAAAACTATAAAAAAAAAAGTTGCAGATCATGACTTTATCACATGTCCGACGACCTGGAAGGAAGATTTAGCTCGAAAGCCAAAAGTAGAGGAAATCGGTTCATTCGTAGGAGAAGAAAGGGATGGGGATGGAAAAGAAATTTAACACGGACGCGTCGGTACACTTTTCGATCAAAGGACTCAGGACGCGGCGGAAGTAAGTTCGTATAGCAACGCGCCTGCGCTGTAGTGTGTTCATTAATAGCAACTGGGTGCACATCTACTTGGAGCTTCATCCGTGAACGAATAGTGGATGTGAATGAATGATTGTGAGCGCATTTTCACGCCATAAACTTAAGCGTTAAAACAGCACACTGCACAAGTTACGTCGTTCAAATTAGTACAGAGCCATACTTCAATTCTTTCTGTAAACGTCTGTTCAGGTAACATTATCAAACCATACAATAAATAATTACCTGTATTGGCTTTAAAAATGGTTGTTAGTTTTTACATACGGAGAACGACTTAGTTGCATGGCTGTGATGTTACTGTTTACAGTATCGTTATCGGGTAGTTTATATACGTAGAGCCTGCATCATCGCAAATACATGTCGGCCACACAATCACAGTTAGACAACAATTCTATCGAAAAAAAACACCGTTCTGTAGCTTACTCGAATTTGTAGTAACGGCTCCTGCTAATAGCGATTGACGAATTCGGCTAAAGCAACATAGAACCAAGATGGCGGAGCTCACTTCCCGTTAACGTGCCGGATTGCTATGGAAACGTAAAAATGTGCGTTGATATGAGCAGACGGACAGTTGCTTCTCCATCCCCACCCCTTTCTTCTCGTATGGTTCATTTTATAACGACAGTGAGATAGTCAAGGAGCTAACATACATTGGAATTATGCACAAAAAATTAAAACAGGCAAATTGTAGCTGAAACTGAGAACAAAATAATTCAGAGCAAAATGAAAAAATCGATAAAGAAAACAAAGCAACTAAAGCCTGTCTAGGAAGGTGCAGCCTAATAAAGTAGGGACATCTAATCAAACCGCAAACGTCAATGAACAAAACAAATAAACTTTGGAGGAAAATAAGAAAACACACAAAAAAAAAATAATAATAATGTGATAAATCAGTTACTGAAGTTACGACATATAAACAGAACAGTTACCTGAAATAAAAAAAAATAAAACATAAGCACACTTATTACGACAGCTTATTTCTACAAATGCTAATGACAACAAAAAGTGGAATATCACACATCACTTAACAGGTAAAAGTAGAGGAAATGCTTAAAAATGATTTTAAAAAACATTGGAAGTCGAGGATCTTAAAAATATTAGTAAAAAAGTTCAACGAAAATTTATATTGACACACCAACTTTTACAAAGTTAGTTCGACTTTTCTTTCGTCCTACTTACAAATTTGTGCACATTTTTTCCTTCATGTTAATGTTGATGTTAGTATAAAGAATCACTTTATCGTGATTCAAGCGCTTTATTTTTCAAGAAAAAAACAAACACCCATCGTAGTATGGTTTTTTTTTTTTTGGGGGGGGGGGGGAAGGAATTTGCCATTAAATCTTAGTGCAGGGGAAGGAGGGGAAGGCGGTGCAGGAGGTTACTGGCCACAGCCCTGGTCAAGTTAAGCGCCTACCCAGCATTTTGCAGTTCCAAAACAGGACAGTTAGAGCAAACCATTTCAGTGTAAATTAACATATTCTTTATTTTTATAATTTATTTTATAATTTATTTAAAATATTATTCATCTACGACCGCATTGCTATCAAGGGTTAGTCGAATCGAAAAGCAGACTTGTCGCAGACTGACCACGTGTTTTCCTGCCATACAGGCCTCCAAACTCTTTTCCAGAGAGCAGTAGGCAACTTGAAAATTGCCTTGAAATTCACTGCTACGAAGTTAATGCAAAAAAAAAGGCCCAGTTTCAAAAGAAAATAGTAAATGACATGAAAAAGAATGTGTGGTAACATATTTGATATTAGCCTTGTCAGTATTTCAACATCTTCACTCCTGCACTCCAAAACTCTCCTGGACTAATCCAACCCTAGGTTTCAATTTTCCCTTAGCAGCAACATAAGTTAATATTTTAGCCTTGGCACAATTTTAACATCTTCACTCCTGTACTCAAAAACTCTCCTGGACTAATCCAACCCTAGGTTTCAATTTTCTCTTAGCAGCAACATAAGTTAGAGAGGGCTAGTCGTGCGGGAAGACCAGCGACCCTCTTTGCATTTTATAGATCGAAAACTAAAACTGCACGTTCCCATCCTCCTTTCAAAGTTGTGGATGGTTATTTCACAGATGATCGCAGCAAAGCAGAGGCTCTGAGAAAAATATTTGCAACAAATGGATGACGAATACCAGCGTGTTCCCTCTCCACAACATGAGAGGTGTCTGGATGAATGCTGTTGGGTGGAATTCCCTTGCTCAAGAGTCATTCAGGTCGTTAATAGTCTTAAATCAAGCTATTCATGTGGGCCAGATGGTTTCTCAGCTTACCTTTTAAAGCAAATCGCAAAGGAGATTGGGTATCCACTCGCTAAACTTTTCACTCTTTCTTTTAATCCGGGGAAAATCCCTGGGTTTGGAGCACAGCGGTAGTGGTTCCTGTTTTTAAGAAGTGCTCCCCATCGGATCCTTTAAACTACCGACCATTATCACTGACATCTACCGCTTGTAAGGTCATGGAGACTATTATTCGTGAGAAATTATTGTGGTTCTTTGGCAAACAATCTATTATAAGACAGGATCAATTTGTCTTATTCCAAAGAGATCTGCTACACACCAGCTTCTTTTGGTCCTTGATCGTTGGACCTTTGCACTTGGTGTTGGGGTTCCATGTGATGACATCTATTTTTACTTTAAAAAGGCTTTCGAGTCGGTGGTGCATTGCAAACTTCTGCTTAAAATAGACAGCTGTGGAATTAAAGATCCTCTGTTAAATTGGCTGTTATCCTTTCTGACAAGCCGTTCTCAAAGGGTTCGAATAGGATATTCTCTGTCTTGCAGTGTAAAGACAGTTACTGGGGTTCCCCAGGGACCTGTGCACGGCCCATTGATGTTAGTGATCTATATTAATGACCTTAATCTTGAAAACGCTGGGAACTTCGGCTATAAGTTTGCTGATGACCTGAAGATTGGGGTCGAAAATTGCTCCATGTCTAGCTCTTCAACTCGTGATCAGGAAATTGTCAATGTAGTACACTGGTCGGACACTCTTGCTAAACAAATGTCTTTCATTTCCGGTGGGAAATTCGAACTATGGATGCCAATACACCCTAGATGGTATAAATCTGTCTGCTGTTGACGAGATAAGAGACTTGGGTGTCTGGTTTTCACGTGATTTGAAGATGTCCTTGCACTGTCAGAAGGTAAGTATTGCAACATTCCGCCGGTTAGCAATGTTAAAGAAATGTTTCACCTCTGGTAGTTCTAGCACTAAAATTTGGGCGTTCAAGGTGTTTATTCGCCCCTTGCTTGAGTATGCCACACCTGCCTGGTCACCATATCTGGCAAAGGATATTGATTTGATTGAATCTGTTCAAAGAAGGTTCACCAAGGAGTTACTTGGCTTACGAGAATTAAATCATATTGAGCGTCTTGCTAAATCAGGTCTTGAATTGCTCGAATTACGCAGGCTTAGGTAATTCTTATATTGACGTATAAGATCCTGCGAGGACTTGTTTCCATTGACCTACCTTTTTTTTGATCCAGCGCCACGTATCCACTACACTCGGGGCCATCAATGGAAACTGGCGGCTTTTTCGAGTACTTTTTCGAGTACTTTTTCGCGGTGCGTGTTGTACCCGTCTGGAATGCCCTTAGTTCCAAAACAGTTGGTATGAACACCGTAGGTGGGTTCCGTAGAATGTTGCACACTCAGAACCTTCAGGCGTTTATTAAAAGACCAAATTAGACATACAGGTGTTCCAACATGTTTATATTTTCCCCCATGCTTAGGCCCAGAGTTAGTGGCTCACAACCCTTTTGGTAGCCCTCCACACATTTGTGGTAAATGGTATATTACACAGGGTGTATCACGAAACCCGTTACAGTGCCATAAACTCGAGAAGTAATCAAGACAGCTTAATGCAGTAAAAAATTGACTGACAAATTAGCATGTGGACAATCCACTGCGTATGTATTCAAGTTTGTGGGGCGCCCCAAGGAGGGGGGGGGCCAACGCGGGGGCGTTTCTAAGAAATTTCAAATGGGAAAGAGGGTCAAGTGATATGTCATTTAAAAGGTCTTGTCAAACCAAGCAACTTCTGAAGGAAAAGTTATCAACCAGTGAAGGGGGGGAGCCAACAAAAAAGGCAACAATGGAGTGGAAAATCTTTTTAAACCGTTCAATTGGATGCAAGTTTTAGCCAAATTCTCGCGTAATTTATTGTGCAGATTTTAAGAGCTTCAAAATAAAAAGTTACGTGACAAGTGTTGATGACTTTGCCGCCTTCCCTCATCCCCAACCACCCAGGATGTTGTAAGACCCGTCTGGGATAAAAAAAAAAAAAAAAAGGACCGCTATGGATAAGCTGCATTCTTTGCAGGAATGGTTAAGACTACAACGGAACCTGTTGCACTACCATAATTAAATAACGGTGAACTTCGTAGGTTCGCCACAATGGGGCAAAAGGGCGTTTAAAAAAGAATTACAATGCAAATAGGACAACTCACGTGGCAACGTACATTGCAGACTTCACCCCCTTGCTTGAGTTAAATAAAATACATCACAGACTATTAGTCTTAAAATAAACGAAACCGGAAATTGGATAAACGCGCTTAAACTGGGGGGGGGGGGGGGGAGCGAGTTGGTATGTTCCCTGACTGCGTATGTCAGCTTTACTAGGTCATTACTAGGTCATTTTACTAGGTCATTTTACTAGGTCATTTTTGAACCCTCCACAGACCTTTTAAAATGATTTGGACTGGGATGAATTCGAATAGTATTACCCGTCTGTATCTACAGGTTGTACGTAAAAATTTTAAAAAGCTTGATGTTAAAAAAAGACATACAAATTACGACATCATCATTTTTTCTCGAGTTATAGCAGTGTCACAGATTTCATGTTGCACATGTCCTAAAACCTTTAATCATTTCTACAGAAAATGTAGCTTGGTCATAGCGGTACCAGATTTTTTTTTAACTTTCCTATGGGTCGAACAAGCGTCCGTCTCTCCAACCCCGCCCCCCAAAGGTAGGGGGACATCGGCAAACTCACTCGTTATGTAACATTCTTATTATGAAGCTCTTAAAATCTGCACAATAAATTACGTGAAAATTAGGCTAAAACTTGCGTCCAATTGAATGGTGTGAAAAGATTTTCCACTCCATTGTTGTCTTTTTTGTTTGCCTGCCACCCTTCACTGGTTGATAATATCAAAAAACTTTTCCTTCAAAAGTTGCTTGGTTTGACAAGACCTTTTAAATGATGTATCAATCGACCCCCCTCCAATTTGAAATTTTTTAGAAACGCCCTTTGCCCCCATGAAACCCTCTCGGGGCGCCCCCACAAAGTTGAACGGAATGGTGGTGGATTGTCCACATGCGAATTTGTCAGTCAATTTTTTACTGCATTAAGCTATCTTAATTTCTTCTCGAGTTATGGCACTGTAATGGGTATCGTGATACACCCTGTATATTATATTAATATTTTAGCCTTGGCACTATTTCAACATCTTCACTTTTGTACTCCAAAACTCTCCTGGACTAATCCAACCTTAGGTTTCAGTTTTCCCTTAGCAGCAACATAAGTTAATATTTTAGCCTTGGCACTATTTCAACATCTTCACTCTTGTACTCCAAAACTCTCCTGGACCAGTCCAACCCTAGGTTTCAATTTTAGCA
>JAHWFP010003293.1:0-43268 GCA_023313725.1 Lithobius niger
TAACCCTTTAACTGCTGAATTAATTTTCTATCTCCACAAAAGTAGGGGTAACCTGGACGGGACTCGAACTAGCAACTTGAAGGAGCTCTTTAACTTCAGGCACACGCCTCTACCAACTGGGCCACGGCCGTCTCTAGAGTCGGCTTGTTAGGGGAACCTAGTATTGTTGGCGTTTCTCCATTGTTGGCCATCTCGTGCATACTTTGGACTCTGTTTTTAGGACTCAAAGCTGTGCTTGTGTTTTTGGCGAGTATACTCGTTGCCCGCACTTTAAGGGTTAAGGGATTATTTCATGACTTGACCGTAAAGCATTTTAGGGGGTGGGATTTACCTTCGCGTGGGCACTGAATACAATGCAGTATGTTCCGTTGTGGCTTATGTTTACGAGGCATCGCCGCACTACTTCCAGTCATTTTTGATGGTGTGTGCTTGCTTGTGCTTCTCACCTTGTCTGGACGAATTCGGAAAGTTGACAGGGATTACTGGTGTATGCCAGTGGGTGAAGCTCGTACTAACTAATATATGGGCCTTGACGAGCTACATCACCTGAACCATTCAAGTTGGAGATGCCAGCTAATAGCCAAAGGCGTACATACCCCAACAAAATGATGCCGGGTGAAAGCTGGATGCAATTTGAAAGAAACTTACTACACAGTGAATAACGTTGCTGGTAATCCCTTATAACATGTACATGCTATTAAGTTTTTTGTTTGATTTCGCAATGATTTACGATGGAGTATTTTTACATCAGCATGACTTCCTGCATTCATGTATCCCTTCTCTAGTCCCCAAAGTAATAAATATAGAAAAAATTGACACAATAAAACTACTGTATTAATTTCCTGGAGGCAAGTGCTGCACGGTTTACATAAATTTGGCTTATGGCTTTTGTAGTTAATATAATTTTCTGTAAATTTTGGTGCCACCGTGTAATAACGATTGTCGGAAGGCAGTGAAGTTATAATTTCTTCGTGTAGCATTTTATGTCTGGAAGATAAGAGGTAAGCTTTAGATAAATAACCGCCACATATTTAACGGTACTTTAATGTAGCCGAGTTACGAAGTTTAGTTATTGATGGTAATATTTCTCATTGAAGCTTTTTGCTTATGCAAGTTCAGTTTCTACAGTTCACTAAATAGTTCTGCGTCTGTACTTTTCTTCTCTCTATAGAATGTGTCTGGCGTCGTTGAAAGCATGAAGATATGTACACGGGACAATTCCGAAAAACTAGCACGCTATGCTTTTAGATTGGCACGGTCCCAAGGCCGCAAGAAGATTACTGCTATTCACAAGGCTAACATCATGTAAGGTTTCACATTTTTTGTTGCTTTTTTAGCTTTAGGTTTTTGCATTAGAATCCTGTCAGCCTGAAAGCATGTATGAAATTATATCCAATGTGTTAAGATTTTGGCTGGCCATTAAGGTCTGCAGGACCATGATTGGAGAGTGGTCGTGTTTAATTTTTCTTGCACATGGATAAGATAAAATTTTTTAATTTAAAAATATTAACACTTGCATCACCACAGCGCTGTTCAGTGTCTTGCTAATTTTCAACAGACAGTTAAAACTGATGTCTGTCTTCTTCAGGCTTGCTAAGCATTTCGTTGTTATCACCTACATGGCTGCTGCCTCCACGATTTGAATTTGGTACAGTTCACGGCCTCCAATATTTACAACGTTGTCCCTTGTCCACATTCCACATATCTTCGGAGAGGTGCTTATCGAAATCTTGTCTCGGTAAAAACAAAGATATTCGGGTTTGAAGGGCCTTGAAAATTCATGAGATTCCCCCTCCCCCCAATCTTTCGTGCAGCTAGATGGTGAGTTGGATGGAACGGTTTGCCCTGTCGGTTCTCCGTACCAAACTATGTGCCACCGTAAGGAGCAGAAGATAGGCCTAGAAGTATATTTCAGTCCAGGCTAAAAGCCATTTGATGGCAGCATGTTAGTGCCAACATAAAAATGGACCTAGATTGTGATGCGAGTGGTTGCACCATGTTGCCACATGATCGAAGATTTGAACGCATCTATCAACAGCAAGTTACAGGCTGGTGGTAGTCTAACTAGTACTGTTCAGGACCACCTTGTTGCATTTTGGTGCGTGATTGGAATAGGGAAGATATATATGTGAATTTCTGCCAGTTTCTGCCGATTTTCTAAAAATTAGACAAAATTACGCCTGTTAATTTTTGAGTCAGCCGACTTAACTCATACATGTACTTCCGAGAAATTTTTAATAGTCCATGTTTAAGGAGACTGCAACATTTGTGAAAAAATGTGATCATTTCAAGTCTTTACAGAAAGGTTAGTAAGTTATAATTCTGGTTATTTTGGCCTGAAACTCAAATTATTTGGGTTGCTGTGAATTTTGCATGTGATATTTGTATTGAATGCGTTTCCCATTTCTGTAACTTCAGGAAATTGTCGGATGGCCTGTTTTTGGAAGTTTGCCGTTACGTTGCGCTGGAATTTCCGGACATTGAATTTGATCATATGATCATAGACAACTGCTGTATGCAGGTGAGCTAATGTAACTAAATTAAAAAAGTCTCTGTGGAGGGGTTTCGCTCTGTGTGACTCTGTTTGAGTAACTACCTTTTTTCCTACCTTAACGTCCTTAACGAGTAGTTAAATGCAGTAGCTTGTTACATTGCGAATGACTTAAATGTTGTATTTTTTCTTTGCAGCTAGTATCTCAGCCTCAGCAATTCGATGTCATCCTTACTTCCAACTTGTATGGAAACATCGTCAGCAACGTTGTTTGTGGGCTTGTTGGAGGAGCAGGCTTGTTTTCAGGCTGTAATTATGGGGACGACTACGCTGTGTTTGAACCAGTTAAGTAGAAAAAAATGTACCAAGGTGTCCGAGCATTAGACTGCTTATGGAACTTAAACTTAAACTTAAACAAAATACACAACCAAAGCCTAGCTTGTATGGTTGGATGAGCAGAGACAGTTCACTGCTTGGCAGAAAGTATTTTGTCATAGGCTGCCTTCCAGCCATTAACAGATCTGGCTTCAATCACATTATGAGGAAGCCGGTTCCAGTGGTCAATCACGCGATATGAAAAGAAGTACTTCCCGACATTGGTATTCACACGTGTGCGTTGTAACTTAAGGCGATGTCCACGAGTGCCAACGGAGGGAGCCAAGGTGAAGAACCAATTAGCCTCGGTGCGATCAATCCCACTCAGAATTTTGTAGGTGTGAAGTAGGTCACCTCTAATGTGGCGGTCGTAACAGATTATTTTAGTAGAGGCTGCCTCTATTGTTGTAGAGGTTTTGCGATCATCGCTCCTGCATAGTTTTGCTGGGCGTTGCCAAAGAAGAAAGAAAGGAAGAGATTTGCGTGAATAAAAACTAGCAACTTGACATTCGAAACTCCTGCTCCATACGGAAAACGCTTTTATTACTTTTTGGCCAATTTCAATAATTTGTGGTCTTGATTACATGCTAAAAAACACAAACACAACATCAATACACACTCTATGAATTAAAACGACAAAGATATCCTAAAAATACAATACTTACAATTTAAGAACGATGAAGTACACACCAAAGCTACATCTCTTAGCCAGCATATTGTATGATCAGTGGATAGCGCCTCCTACAGAAAGAACGTTCATAGGAAGTTTTTAGTACCGATGTTCATAGGAAGTTTTTATTACAATAATTTTAGTTTGTACAGTTTAGCCCATCTTTTCTTATTTTTAACAACATGTATTGCTCTATACTTATTACACTTTTACATACTATAAGGGTAGAGCAATGCTGTAAAAAACTTTCCAAATTTGGAAAGATGGGCTAAACTGTACAAAAAACTTCCAATGAATGGTCTGTGGGTGGTGCTACTTGCCCACTACTCATCCAACGTGGGGGCCCATGAGAATGTTGCTGTGGTTTGTACTATTTTGTTTTATAAGTATTGCATTTTTAGAATATCTTTGTCATTTTAGTTCATGGACTGTGCATTGATGTTGTGTTTATTGTGGTTTTTAGAATGTGGAGAAGGTAACAAATTATTGAAATTGGCCAAAAATTAATAACTGTTTTCTTTATGGTGCAGGGGTTTCATGTATCAGGCTGTCTTAACTTCATCTAGTCATACCTTGAGGGCACCAAGGATTGTATTTGATAACTAATGTTTAGCGATGCATACTTTCACTAGTATGCCCTTCTTCTTGGGTACTAAAGCTGACTTAGCATGTATTCGTTATGAGTAATACAGACCTAACTACTCTAATACAAGCATAATCAGTAGTTGCACAAATAGAGGCTCAATTGCATGATCGTATGTTGCCACACCCAGTCCCGGACTGGCCATATTGCCAGGATGCCAATGGCACATGGGCCCTTCCTTAGACTGGTATGGGGGCTTTTTTTTTAGATTTTATAGTTGTGAAATTTCTGTTAATGAATTTTTTCTTGTAATTTCCTGGTTGGTTTTAAAATCTGGTACCTTCCCTGATAATTTCCTAGCTGTCTTTTTAGACTATACAAAGACCGCTTAGGAACCGATCGTTATTTATTGACTGGGGAGAAGGTAAAAAGTCATTTTTGGACCTAAAAAATGACACACTCTCCTTAACTTGCGGGGTGGGGGGGTGTCACATTATTTGTGAACCTTGAGTGGTGAGGTGAAGATCTGTTTAAGTTTTTACGGGGGTTGGATCATTAAAAAATTGTCCCTCCCCTCCCAACCCCGCCCCCCCCCCCCCAAATTGTAGTTTTCAGACTTTTTTAAAAAGATGTAGCAAGATTCAAGCTCTCAATATGGATGAGCCTATCTGTGTTTCAGTCCTAAAAACGATTCTCTGAGACTAATTCGACGTTGTTTCCTTCAGAACAAAGAGACAACTTTACTGTACTTTCCTTTGGTTCTCTGGCTGAAGCAGAAGATGAAAGGCTGCAATGTTCGGTCAGGGCTCTTGACGTCTTTTCTACTCTTCAGATCCAGCACCGGGCAAATGACCCCTGCAACGTTAGCGTCATCACATACGATTTGCCTTCGCATTCGAGGACTACGATCAGTCTTCAACATCTGGCAATGTTAGAAAGATATCCAACATCGTCCCCATAGAAGAAATCCTCCAAACTGCCTCGTGGAAAGGTGCCAAGACCTTCTCGTCGCACTGAGTACAAGACATGACTTCTCAGGCTACTGCACTATCTTCTCTCTGTCCCCTCACCGTTCATCAGAAGATCCAAGGCAGCTGCATGAGTAGCATTCAATAACTTCTAACCGGCCGGCACCTCGACTGCTACCGCTGGCGGTATTGTCACCAGCACTCTTTCGGGCGGCCTCCTCTTCAACCGAAAGCAGCCCTCCTTCCGTGTTTCACTGTCCTTGCGAGAAGAAGTTAGCGCCATCTGCCGAGAGTTTTCAATGCTGCCTTCTCTTCCATTGCTGGCCTTTGCGAGGATCTTTCCCTTTCAGCGAAAGGGATACATTTTGACCTATTTATGCAGCTGAACGTTCCACGCTGTTGGACCTCTGTCACCTTTGAATCACCGAAACCTTATGCTTCTGTACTCATATGATACCATCAATTTTGCAGCCGTCGCCTTGACGATATGGCCTCTTCAGTTTTAACGAACAAGATTAAAGAGACAAGTCAAGATTACGGCTGCTTCTGTTTATGTTCAACATCGATCTGTCCACACAATTTTGCTGTGTTTCAGTCTGTATTGTGAAATACAATGCATATCCCGGATCAGGCTTGACCTGTCACTGCATTTAGATTTTCCCTATGCTGTCGTCTATGGCGACTGCACTATCACCATTTCTGCTGTAACCGAATTATGTGCTGTTTTCCTCATTCATTCGAAGTACTTTGCAAAACCCAGATCTGGATTGATTTGTTGATGCATTTGTATCTTCTTTTAACTCAATGTCTTGACGATTGCATCCTGCGTCGTGTTGTACAGCTTTGCTGCACACTGCTGTTGACATACCATCATCGTCACACGTTTCGCTTGTGCGAGACATGATCTGAACCATCGGCTATCGCACTCCCGAAAGCAGCTACGAACCCGACAATCACGGATGGATCGTTGTTTCTCCTAGCTGTTTGTCTCCCGCTCCATCAGCGCAGCTCGATTCGGTCCTTTAGGGCCCTACCATCAAAAACCTTTTCAACCACGAATTTGACGCCATTCGCCAGAGGCTCGCAGCCATTGCTCGCATGCTCCACCATCGGCCAACGTCCCGAAAACCACCTACACACTTCGGCTGACTGACCCTTTCGGACCACCCGAAAGCCACATTTTCTTCAACTTGCCATACGCTTCGAACACTCCAGTGCCGGCACTTGTCCGCCTTTCAGCTCTTCACTGCTGGCGTCCTTCTCATGGTGGCCATCTCTCCTTCCACCGAAAGCTGCTTCTCTGGCAGAAGGATCTCTCTCTTCCGGCCATTGGCCCTGCATCGCCCAGCCTCCTCTCTTTATATCATGAAATCGTTTAATTTTAGACAATGCAATTTTTTAATTGGATAGCTGTCCAGGAATAAAAACTGATTTACCCCATTCAGGCTGAGGAATGGGGAAATCTACCTTTTTTTCCTGGTTTGGTTTCGATTTGCGACAGGGTATTGGTTTATGGTTCGGTTCGACTGCGTGTTTAAACCCGGCTTGTATTTACTACGCGTATATTTTGTAGTTGTAAGTTACTCCTACTGGTTGACATTAATGAAACTACCAGGTTGTTCTTTCATACTTAAAGTGTGGTCTCAAAGAACCATGATCAATTCAAAGTCGTGATTGTAACGACGTGATCTTCATCTTGTTATATATCATTAATTACATTAGATTCACTAATTCGTAATAATTATTATTAACAGGGTACAAGAAATACTGGTTCAGCAATAGCTGGGAAAAATATTGCAAATCCAGTAGCTATGTTGCACGCAAGCTCTGATCTCCTGCAACATTTACAGTAAGTTCATTTTTATTACTGAAATATTGTGATAATAAACAAGGCTTATTTCAGGTTTGTTCCTTCAAAACTAGTGTCGTCTCGTCTCAAAACCACAGCTAGGCCAAATTTTGAACCAGTACGTTCGAAAGCTATCCAGTGGTTCTAGTCAGTAGCTCGATTTGTTTTTATGTAGTGTGGTAAGGCTTTTATAATTCTTCAGAAGTAAGGCTCTGACGTAGGTGCCTTTGATATAAACTGAATTGCAATTTCGGGCAGGTAAAAAATAATAATAAAGGAATAGGCACAATTATAAGGCAAATGACTTTCACCTAAGCTTTTGGCAGTGCTGCTACTATCCATAGAGTTGGTACCGTAGTTTTTTTTTGTTTGGACTCGTGTTCAGGTGGAAATCCTCCATTTTTGGAGCATACCTTGCATTTTGTTAGAAATACTGTAAAAGCTTTTTCTTCACAAATGTATTGATCACATTGTCTAAAATAGTTTAATCAAGTGGGTGACACTGCCAAAAAGTTGGACATTAAAGATGGTGGCCAAAATTGCGCCCAATTTTTACACACTTTTTGCCATTTGGCCTACTATGCAAGAACCGTCAGTGATACTGTGATACACAAATATGGTTGAGATAAAAGTTGTTTGCAATAATGTAATCTACACTGTAGGTCCCATAACTTTTTCTTATCTCTTACGTCTACGGTTTTCGAGAGAAATAGTAGTGTTGGGCCATTTGGCCATTTTGGGCTAATTTACTGCCAACGGAGATCTCAATTTGCCAGCTTGTAACTTTCAACTGCTACTGCGTTGTTGAATTAGTTTGGTAATTCAAAAACTGTTTAAGCTTGTTATTAGCACCAGTGGATAGCAAGAGTTATTCAAGTACTGCATTCAAACTTCAAAATCTATCAAAATTTGGCAGTTATGTATTGGAAGTGATTACAAGACGACACAGTTTTAATAAAACATCATCCAAAAAATTACAGTTTGGTATTCGAGCCAATTCGGTACCTGCTGTTATCTTTTATCTAGCTGCAATGCCGAGTGACAAAAGAGCTTTTGTACTGGTCATTAATTCCCTTTCGCATCAGTATAACAAAAACATTTGCCATTTAGTTCGATTTACCGATTGAAATCTGAAATCCTTTGGTTAAAAACTTTGGTGTGTTGGAAGAATTTATTCCTTTTGCGTTGCTAATAATTACCTAGGTTTTTTTTTTTTTCAGATTGAGTGTTCAGGCTAAAATATTAAGAGAAGCCATTAGCAAGACTATCAACGTGGATAAGGTATACTGACAGTTTGTTTGGCCAGATGTTATAAAAATTTTTATTATCGTTGCCACACACACACTGCCTCATTTAGCCCAGACTAGCAAAGCCGTTCTAATAATATGTTCAAAGAGCTTAATACGTTAGGCTCGTCAGCGTAGTTTTAAAATTCAATATTAACCTACAGTCGACGCTGCTGTGCTAATGCTTTTAATGCTTTACCATTAGGGCATCCATCCTCTAATGCTAAATGTAAAATTCCCCGGTGATCTCTAGGTGTGATTGGACGAACTAGCAATTGTGCCCTACCATGTTTAAATAATAAATTGTAAAAATTCCGCGCCTGTACGATTAGCAACGTTCGTAAAGCACAGGCTGTTTCGGTAGCTATTAGCTAAGTTAGTTCGTAGGGATCGACCGAATCTACTTCTACCAAATCAGATCTGTATAACTCAAAATTTACCGGATCAGATCCAAATCCTAACCTATTCCCAAAAAAAATCTTTGTTTCAGCCCTTTGTACAGGGTAATCCACAAAAAACTACTGAACCCAAAATTGTTCCGGTAAAAAAAAAGTGTAAAATAGGACCATGTTTTTTGGATAGAATATGCAATTCTGAATCGAATGATGTGGTCCCCAAATTAAAATTTTGTCAGCCCCTATACGAAAAAAAAAATTCCTAGTTGACACCCCTCAGAACCAGGAGACAGATAAACAATTTTAATGAAACGGGAAGAATTTTGAAAGTTGAAAATAACCTCTATACCTTCATAATGTTCGACTTGGGTAACCGTTCGGTTTGGTATTTTTCCTTTGAAAGACTGAGCGCCGAACTGAACACCCTCTGTTTGGCCATGTTCAGTTCGGTACAGCCCTATGAATTACTTCTCTCCCTCGGTTTTCTTCGGACCCTCCCCATTCCCTCACATCCCCATTGTGCCTGGGAAGTAAATACTGCTTGGTAGTTCAACTGCATGAAGTGCGATGATTTGCTTATCACAAAAATTGTCCAAGAAGCACAATTTTCAAACAGGCTTATTCGCAATTTATAGTTGTGGTGCATGAATTTGTTTGAAGAATGCATTGCACTCATTAGTTTTGTTTTGTGTGTAAATTGTGCAGTATTATACATGGCTGCTTTTTATTGTACAGTATATTTAAACTGCTCTGTCATGTTTACGTAGTCTTCTGCACTCCCCAAGTTTAAATACTAATGACAGGTTTCTTCTTAGCGTAGTGAATAACCAGAAACTTAACTTTTCTTTGCTTTTTGTTACTTGTAAGATTCACACACCAGATTTGGGTGGCGAAGCAACCAGCCTCGACGTGGTACAGAATGTGATCAAGGAAATTCAAGCCAACACTCAACAGTGGTGAGATGATCAGTCCAAGTTTTGATGCACGAGTAGATTTGTGCTTTTGTGCGACGACGTTTTGCCTTCTGCACTTTCCTGCATGTCGTTCATTTGAAGCTGGCTTACAAATGTCGTTTTTGTTTACATATTTGCTTGCATTGCATTTCTGTATGATACAGCCTTAGTTGGTTATTAATAATATTGCAGTAAAGCCTGGCATCTGCATTTTGTTTCTGGTGCTTATTTAAACTTGATATTTTTATTTTAATTAGTGTGCAGTTTTGTATCTAAGCAAAGTGCAATCCATCATGGAAAAACCTGCTGCAAAGGCTGTACAACATAAGGGGCACGTTCTGTGGTGTGGTTTTTTTTAGGCCTATTTTAAAGAGCCTGGTCCATTGAATTGTCTGAATTATTATTAATAATTATAATAATACGTTCGTGCAAAGTCCATTGGCTTGTTGACTTTCCTTTGAGAATGGTTATTTGCGTGCGCTGTTCTCAATCTGTGTGGATGGTGCTATGCGGCTTGGCTTCCACTTTATTCGCATTGTAGCTTGCTTGGATGCAGTGTTATTCGAGCATCACAATTTGCGCACGATTGCGTAGTTGCTATCATTTATTCATTGAAGCCATTGGCTATAAATGACACGCAGTGCTATTTAATTTCATTATAGCTATTCGATATAAACAGGGAAAACTTAAAACTTGCGTGGCGTACTGTTCTGGGGTCGAATTCCCAAATTTTGAACTAGGTGCAAATTTGCACCCCAAATCTGTTACTAGGGTGCAAAAAAAGTCTTTGAGTGCAAAATCAAAATGTAAACCAACACTGTGGTCTCCTATTTTATAGCCATTGAAAATTCTAATATTCAGCATCTCAATAATATCTACTGTTTTCCTGCACTTTGCTTAAAACTCACCTAACTTCACTATTCAACTGAAAAACCTATGCACGTCGTTTTACCAAATGTAGTAAAAAATGGAGTTTAACTTCTTTGGAAGGAATGGTGCAGCAGGAAATCTAATTCCAAGCCGCAAGTCTCTAGCTTTTGTGCGGTTCAAAAGTTATGAAAAATTCAACTTCGGTGTGCAATTTTGCACTCCCAATAGTTGCTTCTGGAGTGCAAAGTGCGATTTGCACCTCTGCATCCAAATATTTCGACCCCTGGGATTATTAGGGATCAAGATTAAACAAACGAAGCTTCAACAATCGGCAAGAGGGCTCATTCTTGCCACGGCAACAAAGAAAAAGGGCAAGCGGCCGACAATGATATGGATCTGTGCTCTAATAATTAGAAACAAACACTATTGCTTCAATAATGCTGACTATTAGAGCTGAGTTGAATCAGCTAGACCAGTGTATGTTACACCGGGGAACAACTAGCACACTGTATTGCTTGCAAGTTATTGCTTATAAGGTAGAGGATACATGTCTTGAGATAGTAAGCGGCGTGCGCCGCTTAGTTATGGTGATATTTAGACCTATGTTTTTTTGACGTACAGCAGAGTTTACCGCTAACCTCGAAAATTTGTAGAATTTAAGCAAATGTTTCAAACTGGGGTAAAACTAAAAGAATACTGATTTTTCAAAAAAAAAAAAACATGACAAACTCGGGGAAACAAAACAAACTCGCCATAGGCCTAAGTGATTAAACACATTACAAGTGCAATTACATCGATTTTTACTTGTGTATGTTGCGTTAAGATCACCTCACACAACTGCAAACAAGGAGTGGGAGAACACATTACTTATATTTGATAATTTCATTACTACATCACTACAAACTTCAACAGGAGCCATTCTGACCTTGGAATGTGCCATAATTATTACCAACAGATGGAGGTGTTAGTTTTTTTTTTATCAGAGCCGATTTGAGTTAGCTCATGCTTAGCCAGCTAAGTAGTAAGCTTTGCCAGACAGTTAAGCTTTCTACAGTAACAGAGCTACCTCAATCTTCTCTGATAGGACTAATAAACTGGAAAACTCTGGGGAAACAAACAAGGAACTCGTTATCGGCCTAAACTCCTTCTTACAACAACTTAATTTCGGCGCTTTTCATGGTTACAGTAGTGCCGACTGAGCCGTCTTGAGCTTGTGGTGATGCAGTAACGGAATTATACCAAACATACCGCTCCTCCCATGTCGAGTTATTGTGTAGGTGGCCCAATGGTAATAATTATGTGAAAGTAAAACAAGGTTCAGACAAAGCCTGGAGAACCTGGAAATAAAAATAAAGTTCAAATCTCAGGAAAAACAAAATTTTTTTTGAAAATCAGGGAAAAGACAGGGGATTAAAAAAAATGCCTTTGTGTTTGATCTGCAAGTTCCATTGAAGTAGATCAGAAACAATATCATACTCAGGCTAGTAGCAAATATTTTAATTTGTGCTTTAATATGTTCAATTATTTTAGATATAACAATAAACCAAATCTTAGGCTATAGTACCAATATCTGCGATGAAAATGCCTTTAGTTCCATCCCAACTATAGTCTCTAAACAGCCATTTTTTGGGATATTGGATTATTTTCGTACAAATATTAATAAAAACAGTAGCTACTGCCTGTTTCCTTAACTAAACATCTTGTAAACACCTGGAAATTGCCATTGGATACACTTGGAAAACCTGGAAATGTCCGGGAAATTGTGAATTAAAAAATTGTCTGAACCTTGTAAAAATCTGTGCAATTGTCCTCGAATATTTTTTTAACAATTTAAAAAATAAAAAATTTAATTTTAACAATTTAAAATTTTAAAAATGTTAGCATACAGCGAAAATCGCAGAATCCTAGACTCCCTGGCACCAAAAAAAAATACCGCATGGACACAAACACTGTCCAGTTAATTTTCAACACCATTCAAGTATCTTCATCAGGATTCTGCTATTATTTGACTACCGTTTACATCGTCGTTTGCTCCAACCACTTTCATTGTGTTCTTCCCTACTACAGAGGGATAAATGCGCTGTGGCACCAATTACGGCAAACTTGAATTTAGCCGTCTTTGCAGCCTCTGGTATTTACTGGCCCGCACCGTTATCATCTCGCTCAAGCTTCCACTGTCTGTAAATCGCTCACACAGACCTCTTCCCACTAAGTGCGCCACTGTAGGGAATACAGGCCTGGATGTTCAGCAAATTCACACCTTTTAACTCGTGTGCTGCATTTCTAGTGACTCAAGACACCGTAAATAGGTATCAGTATCGGATCCTTTCGCTGAAATATCGGCGACTGTTGAACCGGTTGAGATATGACAATATTTATTGTCAAAAGAAAGTCAAATGGTATATACAGGAATCCAACAAGTTTACTTTGCAGGCGACGTAGGTTGTAATAATAAAATGTTACTCCCTGTTTGAGTAAAAGCCAACAAACAGCAAAAGGCAGACATGGAATTTAATTTTCGGAAAATTATTGCTCGCCTTGGTCACAATATAAAAACAATACACAAATAAAATTAGCAGGTGAAGCCAGAGAGGTGTGTGTTCACACCCGCCATCTTGGAATGACCTGGTCATTCTAAGATGGCGGGTGTGAACAGACACACCTTTGGCTTCACCTGCTAATTTTATTTGTGTATTGTTTTGCCGAGAATTAAATTCCATGTCTTCCTTTTGCTGTTTGTGGGCTTTTACTCAATCAGGGAGGCAACATTTTATTATGGTATATACAGGGTCAAATGGAGGACAACTACTGACACATGTCCGAATCTAAAAAAAAAATGTACAACAATTAAATTTTATAAAGGTCGAAGAAGGTACCTATAGAGATTCGAACACCTGACTCCTTTTTTAAAAAGGTTTAACGTTGTAGACCACATCGGCTGGTAGTAAGTTCCAAACTGCCACAATCCGATTAGCGAAGTAAGATTTTCGCTCATCCTTATGGGCAATCGGTACAACTAGTTTTAGATGGTGACCGCGGCATTTTACTCAAGAAATCATTGAATATCTCCCTAGCTGCCTTTTAACTGTTGAATATAATTTAAAATTCAGTATTTTAGTAATTGTCAAGGAAACATTGTATTATGATGGTTGATAAAAAGTAGGGTATTACATTTTGGATATAGGTACCGGCATCGGCAAAATCTTTAAAAAACTGGATAAGCTTTGGTAATGGTGCAGCCTTACTATAATTGTTGGGAACCCGTACAGCTCTTCAAATAAGCTGGCCGTGCACCAAATTAGACATTAGTCTCACGATGAGGCGTTACGAGGCAAAACCTCGCGAAACGTTCCATCTGGTGGAGAGATAAGTATTTTGTAGCACAGCAAGCAGTCGGATGCTCAATTTTTGGCCTTTAAGGTGTTTTAGGTTAGTTGTTTCTTGTTTACTGGTAAAAAAAAAAACTGGTAATTTGTTTTCGGTTTTTTGTTTAGTAAAATTCGTGTGCAGACAGCCTTATTATGTTTTGTTTTGGTTTAATTTTAATTTGCATAGTAAAATCACTGTACAGACACAAACCATATGTTTTGACCATATGAAACTGTCTCAAAAGTGTTTTGTCGCGAGACGAAACTAGGAGCTTCGCCTTGTTGTCATAAGATGCCTAAAGACGTCTCGGGACAACATCGCATCCGCTGTGTGGTGCTCGGCTCATTGCTATGGTTGTTGAGACTTCTGCTGCAAGTTGTGGCAGGTTTTGAAAAAATGTCCTGTCGTGAGACTAAACGTCGCATTTGGTGTTTGGCCAGCCATACCGGGCACACATGCTGACGGGACGTTGTGGGACAAGTGTCAGTTTGGAATGTGGGTTACTCGACAAATGAGCAATTTTGTTGTACCATTTGGCATTAACACTGCTCCTAAAATATGTACGTCTAATGATTGGCCCCAGCACTCCCTTAATTTTCCGATTTTTCGGTGGTATTGACTTAATTGCGCTATTGCATTCTGATGCATTTATACGTGTTTGGGATTTTTAGTCTGTATTATCGACCACCTATCTCACTCTTGGTATTATCTGTATTAGTCTGCATTTATACATGTGTTTGGGGTATTTTAGTCTGTATACGCGGCTTTGAAAATGATTTGTGCTGTAATAGTGCGTAACTTGAAGCTGTTGTGCAGGGTCATCGAGCACAAGAACTCCATGTGGACAAGGTATTATGTTTTTCCTTTGTGCATAATTTCGAGGAGTTAAATATTTGCTTGTGACGAAATTAGTTTTGAACTGGCCAACAGCAAGATTATTCTAGCCAATTTTAAGCTCCGTCTCGACCTGGCGACACTAGTGATTTTTCTTGGCAGGGTAGTGTGCGAAGACATATAAGTGGCTGGTTAGATTTTAACTAGAGGTTTAAGTGCATGTTGTGTATAGTTGACATTAAATATGCTCTAGCGGGGGTTGCTTGATGCATGCAATGGGTCAGAAAAAATCTGAATTTCTATACCAGGGTTCAGACAAAACCTGGAAAACGTGGAGAACTTGGAAATCTCAGGGAAAATGATAATAGAACCTAAATCTCAGGGAAATTTCATGGAAAACACGAAATTTTTCGAAAATAAGACAGGGAAATTTCAAAAAAAAATGCCTATTTGTCTGATCTGTAAGTTCCGTTAAATTAGCCGATCGGGAACAAAATCCTAGGCTAGTAGCAAACATTTTAATGTGTTCTCTAAATGTTCAAGTATTGTAGCTATATTTTCAATAAACCAAATCTTAGGATAGTACCAATATCTATGATGAAAATGTGTTTAGTCCCGTTTGGACTAGTCTCTAAACAGCTATGTTCTGGAATGTTGTATTATTTTCGTACAAATATTAATAAAAACATTAGCTGCTATCTGCTTTCCTAACTAAACATATTGTGAACATCTGGAAATTGCCATTGGATGCGCCTGGAAATGTCAGGGAAATTGAGAATTTAAAAATTGTCTGAACCCTGTTTGTGCCGTTCAGCAATTTACATTACCTGTAAATTTTAACGTTATTTTCCAGAATGCTGTCGTTCCCTAGAGGTTCTTAACTGTTCAGAACCGTCCAGCTGCATAATCCAAGTGCACATGCGCGAGCACACACTTCCTATAAAAGCGCTGATGCATGGCCGGTTGCCATCTTTTTTCGTCTAGCGCTCCATGGTGTGGACACGCTTTCGTGTCTCAAGGATCCTCTTTCGTTTTTAAGAACCTTCATTTCCGAAGATCCTTCCAACGCCTTCCCGCCATAGCCTCTTTCGTCACCAATGGCAAGACCCACAGGAACACCGAAGGACCCTTCCGGCCAGCCCTCCGCTTGTTGATCCGGATGTTGTTGTCGGCCCGTCGCTCTCACCTCCAGCATCTCTTTCCCCCTCGGAATCTCCGCCTTCGCCGCATCTTTTGCCAGACCCACCGATCATCGCTTCTACGTCCCACATTCCTTGCAGCCAGCTAATAAAATCGTCGTTCATCTCACGTAAGCCAAAAAGACTAAAGTCAAAGACCAAGTCTCGAAGGTCGCCCCTTTGCCTCATCACTCTCCCGTCAACGCGCCGTTCGACATTTCGTCCCGTTCTTCTCGCCACTCTCAAAGCCCGCCTTCAGCTCTTCTTTCACCTCCTGCTGTTCAGCCTCTTTTGTCCAAGCGTGTCCACGCACTAATGGACAGAGCCATACGGGACTTTAAAAACAAGCAACATTCATCTCGACCATCACCACCTGCTTCATCTCTCAGCAAATCCTACACTTTCTCGTTGGCCGGGGAATCATGCAAGCGTCATTGACCCCATCTTTCAGCCTACTCGAAACGGCGTCGCAGCTCCTCACACGCCGAGCTCTCAACCACTAATCCTGTCCTTCGTCACCCTTCCACTCCTCCTTCCCATCCTCGTGACCTTCATCAAGAAGCACCTCCAACCAACCTTCAGCAGTCTCACCCTTTCACTTCTGACACGGACAGCAAGTTGGACACTACGTTTGCGCTCAACTCCATTTGCCGTAGCTCCGCTCTTTCGTCCATTCACTCGTCCACGACCTGGTCCAGGCCGATAATCCTCATCACGCCCATTTAGACGACAGCATTCGTGACGACGACAACGACAAATCAGGGATCCAATTGTCTGACCTCAAGACCGTTGAAGATGTTATCCCAGACTGTTTACTTTGCAAGCCTTCTTTCTCCAATTCTGAACCTATCAAGAACAGAGGCCTGTCAACCGTATTTGCTGCGTACGTGACTGGAATCTCAAACGTTGTGCCGTCTTAGGCCAGTCAACCACCCTTTTGACCATGCTTTTACGCAACGGCGGCTTGCTACTTGGCATGGGTGAACCATTGGAATTGAACAAGAACCCTCCTCCGTCTTGACCCTGCCACAAAACATAGATGGTTCTTTCGGCCTTACGGCGATGGCTCCGACAACCCCTGACATTTTGAAACTTACCCTCAATCTGAATTCTTAACCGCTGAAGCGAAAATGGATTTTGGAACCACCCCACAAATTTTAAAGAAAGTCGAAATTTCCTCTGCTGTTTTAAAGACAACAAGATCCTTCGTCTCGTGCTTTGTGCTGCCTTACAAGCTGGTGTACTCAACACCACCATCAATGCTTTATGTGAGAAGCTTTTGTCTGAATCTATCCGTTGTGAAGCCAAACACCTTTACTTCCTGATAGATCAACCCTTCAAGAAAGCATCCTTTGCCACTTTTCACTCAATAACTACTAATGAAAGCTCTTTTTAACTCATCACTTCTCCTTCGTGATGTTGCTTTAAATTCTACATTCAATCTCAACGATTCCACAAGGCACAAGTTCCTTAATCAGCCTCAACATGAATCTAATACCCTCTTTCGTGGATTCATCCCGAAGCTTGCACTACACTTGAACATCTCACAAAAACCAAAGCAACAATATAAGCCCTTTTACAAAGTTCAAAACCCTATGCTTATAACCGAGCCAACAGGGACAACTGACCATGGCAACGGAACAACTATAACAACAACAACCACCACGACAAGACGAGGTCAAATTGGAGTCTCAATCGGTTCCTCGCCACGAGGACCCACGTGCGTGGGTGAAGGGCGTAGAAAACAAACCGCGCATTGGCATTCGAGTAGTGTCGTGCCAATCTCTTGTGTATGGTGGCTGCCTCCTGCCTGGAAGAAACAACGGATCCAAACTGCACCCGCAATGTCACCAAGAAACTGGATTGACACGTCGATGTTGTTGAGAAAATTGGCAGAATGTTCCACGGAAGCCGTCTACTGGTAGACAAGAGAGTGGTCAACAGCATGTTGCGCTGCCATGACGCTGTTATCACCTGTGCAAGCGGACAGCATCAAAGAAAAGTCCAGGAGCTCTACACCCACCCCTTTCACAAGGCGACTACCTTCTTTAAAGGCAAAATCTTAAAAGATTACACCATCGCTTACGGCAGAAAGGAAAATGGGACCACAACAAAGATGGGCCACCCTTTCACGGATCCTTCCACAGCATGGGTGCTGGAGATAAACAGGAACCCAGCGCCAAGACAGCAAAACTGCCAAACGGAATGAACAACCTTGTAGCAAGTTCCCTATGAAGAAGAAAAAAGGTGACTGAACCTTGGTTGGAATCTTGGAGCAAGATTACAGACGACCTATGGCATGCGACTTCACTGCGCCTCCAAATCAAGATCTCAAAGCCGAAGCTCTGATCGAAAAAGACGCAGTATAACTGTGCCAGTAGAAGGCCAATACCGGCTTGTATAGCCACATCTTTACTGTACCAAAGGAAAAAATAGGAATCTACCTAATTTTCAACATGAAGATTCTCAGTAAGTTGATCGAGAAAGCGAGTTCAAGATGCAGAACTCTGGACTTGTTCCGGAGTGCAGTTCAACACGAGGAATACTGGCAGTTCATCGACCTGGTGGAGGACGCATACCTTCCATGTATCGCTAAATCTAAGTGTTCTTCATCTGACCACAGTCCCAAAGATTTTAACCTCTTTCACCAAGCCAATTCTAGCCAAAGGGATGAGGACACCCGCCTACTTAAACGACTGGCTCCTCCGGAACAAAGACTCCAAGAAGATTCTTGTAGAACTTCAGAAAACAGCGGCCCTCCTTTTCAAGTCCATCATTTTCCTGTGTGCTCTTGCCGACCTGGAGAACTTCTCCATTTGCCCTTAACCAGAAAGAATAGTACCTATCAAGGAAGAAGTCGTTAATCTTCTGAATCTCCATGAGGACCTTCTATAATCGGCTTCCTGGATGCAGCTGTTAATCTCGTTCCACATGGTAGGTGGATAGTTTGCCCTTCACACTGGAACAGAAAGGGTCACAGGAAGCCAGGACTTGTACTTGGGCTTGGACTTATTGTCATCGGCTTTTCCGGCAATGGAAGTCCTTAGGTAGTGCGACTCCACGAACACCGCTGTAGGAGTCCCGAACAAGGTAGACGATTCTTCTGAAATCCCCGTCTCCACCAGTAAGCTTTACACTATCATCCTGGAGTTCGGTGCCATCTACCTGACCAGGTTTCATTTTCAAAGACCACGTGAAAGGGAAGACCATCCAAGTGCACAGCGACAACATCACTGATGTTGCCTACTTGAACAAGGGAAGGGGCACACATTATAGGAATCTCCACCACTAAGCAGACCAAATGTTCCTACTAGTCATGCAACTGGATATAAACATAACTCCACATTCCCGACAAACAGAACATGCGGGCGGAGCAACACTCAAAGGCAAAGTGCCAACAAAAGGATGGACCCTGAAAAACTTCCGTGTGAAAGAGGATCGTTGTCCTCTAAGGAATCTCGATGATAAAACGTCTTTGCTACCAGCTCGAACATTTAGCTTCCTTGTCTTCGATGGCTGTGTAAGCTTTACAGCAGCATCCTGGAGCAGTACCATCGATCTCACCTAGCTTCACTTTCAAGACCACGTGAAAGGGAAGACCATCTGAGTGTAACGCAACGACATCACTGCTGTTGCCTACTTTAATAAGGGAAGAGAGACGCATTCAAGGAATCTCCACCACCAAGCGGTGACGGAGCAGTGACAAATTAGCCCTTGCGGCCCCCTCCCCTTACTATAAAAAAAATGAGCTGAAAAATTTCTAAGTCTATACTTTTTTAACTCTTTTTCGTTGTAGTGAAAATAAGGATCATTTTTTCATTCGCCAGTCAAGTGGTCATATTTTCACTTTTTTGAAGAAAAAATTTGGAAAAAAGTTTGGACTTTGAAATTTTTCAGCTCTTGCGTTTTTTATAGGCCACCATGTTTTTTTAAAGATATGTGGAAGGACAGAGAGGCTCGATTCTTGAAATTCATCTTTATAAGCCAGTTTATATATTCAAATTAAAGAGCTAAAGTAGTGCAAGAAGAGGAACACAACACATGATGATTGATGACAAGTGCCGCTTTTACAAAGGCAATTTGGAGCTTTTTTAATGTAAATTGCCACCACTAGCTCACATCCTGGATACGTTCTGTAATTGGCTTCGGTTACAAGAACTCTGATGAATCCTCAGCCACAGGCAATATTAGATAGACCGCCCACTTTGCTGCCCACAAGAATGTGCCATCAGAAGTCCTTCAGGCTGCCTCGCGGAAATGCAAGACTACCTTCATTTTGCATTACCTGAGAGAACAGGCCAACCAAGCAGCTACATTATCTTTCCTCGGACCACTCTCCGTACATAAGAAGATTCAAGGCAAGCCCAGGAATTCCACCAACTAACCCGGGACGTGATGACCACCCACCATCCAGTTTGTTGAAGTCGCAATGATGCAAACATTTAATTATGGAAGTGTTCTGGGACTAAAACGTGTGATTCCACATTGCCCAGCCTGAATTGGTAACTCTATTTTTTATCACTAGAATACCCACCCAATTACCCACTCTGCCTCCGCTCATTGCTGCCATGAACGGTGCGTTATGGCAATTAAGATGGCTGCCTTACTGAGCATCCTGGACTGTCTGGACACTTGAATACTACCCTTGAATTCTAGCTCCAATAGTTCCAATAATGAAAGGAAAAGGTGCTTAACCTGGCTCTCCACCTTTGGTGATATTCCAACAATGCTCGGCATCGATCACTTTTCATTTCGGACTCAATTCAGCGGTCGTGTTCTCGAGAAATTTGGGGTAGCGTCGAGGTGTAGGATTTTGATTGCAAAACGAAGGTGCCAGATCTATTTGTAATGAATTAGTTGGTGAACAGTCGAAACGTGGTGTGGGCACAAGGTGCAAAAGTACCCTGCCTTCGTGAAAAGCGGCAAAAAAGCCAAACGAGGTGTGGGCAAAAAGGTGCACACCAATTGGCACTAGGTAGGATGAGAATGTCATACAGGACTAGCATGAGTCGTGCTGTTGTCATAGAACTCTACAAGATACCACAAGTCGCACAGATCATCCTCATATCGCCCTACAAATTCATCTTCCCAAGTCGCAATTTGCTATCCGCAAGTCGGAGTATCTTCAAGTCACCAGGAGACAGCCATAAGTCACTGGGGTTCGGACACAGCCTCAAACACCACAAGGCAGATGTGTATTCCCCCCCCCCCTTCTCGGGCCCACGTTACATTACGATGAAAGCTTATATGACATGAATTAAAATGATTCCTTGGATTTTACTGCAAGGGGTGGTGGTGATGAACACGATCGACATTTGGAGGAATTGACGTGGGTCCAACTGCCGAATTAAGAGTCGATCTACAGTTGGGAAGGAGTCAGTGAGAGGCTTCAATCGAAGCTGCTTGCTAGAATGGTTCATTATTGTCTTCCACCCACGTTTTGCAAAGAGCATCCTGCTTCGCAAATCCATGCTGATGATTCCCCTAAGGAACGTTCGTTAACATGGACAATGTTTTGGGCCAGAATCAGAAGATTTAGCTTAATCGCTGGTCATCGCCTTGGATTGCAAGTTCACACCTTGGTTCAACTAAGGCTGAGGGTACCGTAACTGCATGCAGCTAGAGCTATTTCTTTGTTTCAAGCTATCACCAAGCAAAGGCAGTTAAAAAAGTCAGAGGCAAGTAATTTTTTTCTAAAGGAAATACAGAATGATCAGAAAACTCCCATTACAACCCATGGCACCATCTAGATGCTATTTGCTTAACTAGTCATTTTTTCTAGCATGTTTGTTTGTATTGCTGCTCCTGTAGTCCCTAACTCAATAAATTATCTCACTGTGACATTGGCCAAGCAGCCATGGCTGTGGTAGTGTGTACACCAGGAGCTAATAAATGGACGGAGTGTCCATGTAACTATTCCCAGGAGCCAATGAAGCGAGCCTTCTGGGCACCCACAAGCACACAATAGTCATTTGTTTCTGCTATTGCATCATATTCCATCCCTTTTCACAAGATCGTCTGGGAGAGCAGCTGTAGGTTTTGTTCCTGGCACCAGGCCAATTGATTTTCATCAGAAGCCGATTTTCCGAAGCAGCGCTAAAAGGAGTCCTCTTTCTTGCATGCCTTTTAGAGGAAGGTGAGAATCCACTTAGTGTTTAAGAGGAAGGGAAGGGTTCAGAATATTGAGAACTATACGCTGATGGTGATGATTAGTGTGATTTCTAAGGTTTTCATGAGGGTGATTGACTCGGACGGAGCTCAAGGAAGGGGGGATATTGGGAGGCATTCAGAATGGGTTCAAGAAGGGGAAGAGCCTCGAAGATAATATCTTAGTGGTCACCCAGGCCATTGAGGTGGCGAGGAAGGAGTCTTGGTTGGCTTTCCTCGATATGGCCAAGGTTTGGTTGAAGTGTGGTCTGCTGTGAAGGGAGCTCAGGAATCTGGTGGGGGTCATGTGAACTCTGTGGAGGGGGTGGCTGCTAGGGGAATTCTGGTGTATGAGGTAGATGACTAAGAGGCAGCTGGAGCATTAGCGTGAGTGGGAAGGTGGGCACTGGGAGCTAATCGCTTCACTGTGGACAAGTGGTCAAGTTTTGAAGCAAGGGGAACTTTGTGGCGAAGGTGGGGTTTGACACTAAGGTTGGAGGGCTTTCAGAGGAGACTATGCTGCAAAGGGTGTATGACTGTGACGGGATAGTGTGTCACAAGGTTTTGGAAAGGATGAGAAGTTTAGAAGGGATATATCAGGGTGAAGGAGGGTATCTGGAGGAGAGGAATCAATGAAATTGAAGTGGGAAGGTGGAGGTATGCATTGAATAGGAAGTTTTCAACTGTGGGGTATCAGGAAGTGAAAAGTACAATTGCGTGGAAGGTTGGTACCGGGTGTGTTGCGTTTAGGGTAGGGGGGAGGGACGTTGGCTGTCAGGATAGAGGATATCTTGGAACATGTTTTGGTGGAATGTTGGGGGTTGGGAGGATTTTAGGAGGAGGGTGGAGAGGGGAGGAGACCAGTTGCTAGCTCCATGGGTGAATGGAGGAGGAGGAGAGGGATGATTTGTAGCAAGAATATTCTCCAGGGTTCGTGTAGTGTGCGATTCACTCACTTCATTCAATGTAAATATAGCCGGCATGCTTGTAATCCAAATAATACTTGAATTTTGGCTCTGATAGAAGGCGTTTATTCTTCTAGTTGTACAACTAAGCCACGCCACGCACACTCTACTACTACTTAACACACACCCTGCAATGTGGTCTTACACTAACGTATTCTGGTGCAGCCCCAGTCTCCCAGACGCAGGAGTGATCACAGGAGCAGGAAGGGAGTGGATTGACCTCCGGAGTGGGAACGTAGGGGAAGGGACAAGGATTTGGGTACATGGCATGAGACGGTGCCCTATTTTAAAAGGGACCTCAAACGAACACCATCACGCACATGCATTGCCATTGAGGAGGCATTCAATGCGTCATGGTCATGGAATGCTGTTGCACGCGGAGGTGCCACGTACCTGGACTAATCTAGCACAAATGGTATTTTTTTGCATCAATTAAGTTAAAACATAACACAGTTTATTTTTACCGCAAGTTATCCCAGAAAATAGTTACGACCAGTCATTCCACATTTGGCCGCATGGGGTCGCGCCCCAAAACGAGAGATGGAACATCACCTTGCTGTAATTTTATCATGGACCCTCCGTTGAGCTCTACGGGCTTTCCTTCATTGTGCTCCTGTTAGCACGAAGCGCAGCCTAAAATGTGAATCAGGACATAGAAATACGGTGAACTGCCAATGTGCTAAATGTCTTGATGGAAAGACGACCACTCCTTCGTTGGGGTGAAGGGTTCGTATCGTCTACTCGTTTTCATGTAAGCAGAAAATGACGCAGCACATACGGACAGTCAATAATGTGCCATGCGTCGGACGTTCGATCACATGAAGTAAATGCTTATAACTGTAAGTGCAACAACAACGATGAAGTGCCGGATAGAGCTCCATCCCTCTCCCCTCCCCCACCTAAGGAGCCATACCCATGCTCACCACCCACTACGCCTATCCTCAGTAAAAACCGTTCTTTCGTGTAAACGCTGTATCGTACGGGCGTATTGGATTCGCTGTAAAAGGAATAATCCCCCCCCTCCCCAACAAAAAACGTGTGCGAAAAAATTATTGGTGGAGGTCATCTATGGCATTGTACCCCAGTGTCGCACGCAATTTACTTGCGATACACGACCAACTGAGATAAAAAGTCATGGTTTTTCGTTCAGCGCCATAGAGTTAGATATATTATATTGTTACATTGTTGTTGATATATCATATTGTTATATTGTCAGCGCTAATAAACCATAATGTCCTACATTGCTTGTTACTAAGGCCAGCTGAGATACAAGCCAGGAATGCTGCAACTATCTCAGCTGGTTTTGCTTAATTCGTTATTAGTTTTGTAATTTCCCGGTAGGTGTCGTAGGTCGTCAGGAATTCTCCCCAAGAATAATTTTCTTCGCAGTGCGCCCGACATAAGATGGCTGCTTCCTCCGGCTTTTCGAGAATTTTGTGCGGTAAATTTTCGCCGAATGCTAAGCTCTTGAAACCTGCTTCGAAGGTAAATTGTCGTATTTCTGTTACACAACATTCCAGTCTTTTCATGTTGTAGAAGGTATTTCCGTAAATAGAAACGGAGCCAAACTTACTGTGTTTCTAGGCCTTCGCATTACATTTTGCTGTAGTAATGTGTGCCTTGCAAAAAGTTTTTTTTTTTTAATATTTTGGTTACGTTAGTTAAAAGCAAAGGTCACAATTTTTTTTCGGTTTTTAAAAATTTGGTAAAAGGCTAGAATATCTCGGCACTTTTACAACACGTAAGAACATTCAGTGGCAATTAAAATGCGTAATAGCTTGAAAAGAATAAGCTTCATCTGGGCTTCATCATTAGGTTGGTGGGAACTGGTGTTAAATTAAAGCTTGGACTAACAATTCTCTTCTAGATGGACGAGTCACCTACCTTCACCGCCAAACACAGCCCGTGCGCCCGATACTGTTAGGAGAATGGCAGCTAGGGCCTGGTCGGGTAAACGGCGGTTCGGTTCCGGTTTAGGTCTGTTCCAAAAAAAAAAAAATTACTGCGGTTTGCGAGCAGCTGCGGGGTCCACTACCGCAGAAGCTCCAAGCAAGATGGCCGACCTATCTAGATTCCGGCGCGTGAAGTTTTCCGGCTAAGTTTTTGGTTGCGTTTTCTGATGTTATGTAGTTAGCCGCAGCGAGCGCGACAGCGCGAGCGAGGCTCGTAATTTGGAAAAAAACTGACATCATTTTCGTGAACGGCGACCTTGATTTACCTTTAACACCAATGGCGATAGTACAACTTCCACATATACAGATCGATGGTGGACGAGCTTGGAGCCGCTGTGGAAGTGGTTCCCAGCTGCGGTTATAAAACTACGAGTGGTGTCGTAGAAAATGCAAAACTATCGTGGCTATTTGCATTTTTTCCACCACTAGGAGAACTTAAGGCCAATTGAGGTAGAACTACAAGACCCGAAAGTCGCCGCCAATAACAAATCAAACCGTACAAATAAAAAATGCAGGCTTGATGAGGAGTTCAATGTCAAGATTTTTTAAAACTTATTTTTTAACTAACTAAAAATAAAAACACTGAAAAACAAAAAAAATAATAACCAACTAAAGAACGGTGTTTGTTGAATTATGCCAATGAGTTCGTGTGGCTTTCCTGTGTTTCCAGCATCGTTTTTCGTAATGAATGCCTTTATTAGATCTTTATTTAGCGGTTAACCGCGGGTAAACTGCGATCAAGTCGGCTCGGATTTTGTTACATCACACATTTGCGGTTTCGGGGCAGTTCGGTTGTCAGTTCAGACGTCGCGGTGCCCTGCGGGTCGGTTACAGTTTCTGTAAATGGCTGGCAATTTTGGTCCTTGCGTCATGGGAGATTGAAACTGTTTCCAAAGGTTTTTCCAGGTTAACTCGTCATTAGCATGATACGAGTGAGGTGGTCTTAGGTGACACACAACTGACGAATTTCACGGTGGTGCTGCAATCGCAGCTGCAGGAGGTTGGAACACACGAGGGCTTACAGGTAGCCGTACGTTTATCGTCCATCTCGAAGAGAGATGTTAGTCCAATGTCTAACAACAGGGTCTTTGCAGGCACTAGCACAGAGCCTTTAATGAGGCAGATACTAAGTAAAAACCTCTAAATTGCCATTGTGAGTGGACTACAACTCTCCGGGGCTTAGGAAAAATACAACGGCCCCTCCCTGATCAATACCTCGTACCTCGTTGTGCTAGAATTAACTCAATTGATCTGCTGAACAACTGTTTCCTATACCATTTTTGGGGCAAAGGCTTCCATTGGCCTTCAAAAGTTACTGAATTACTGGATGTTCATTTTGGGACTCTGTACGCCGCATCACCACTTTCTCTTGTAGTGTGTCCTACATTGCGGGATATTTCCCCTTACAGAAGTGGTGGTGCATCGCCTTCTTGCACAGTTGCCAGTCGGGAATGGGCCGTGGGTCAACTACCGCAGAAGCTCCAAGCAAGATGGCCGGCCTATCTAGATTCCGGCGCGTGAAGTTTTCCGGCTAAGTTTTTGGTTGCGTTTTCTGATGTTATGTAGTTAGCCGCAGCGAGCGAGGCTCGTAATTTGAAAAAAAAACTGACATCATTTTCGTGAACGGCGACCTTGATTTACCTTTTACACCAATGGCGATAGTACAACCTCCCACATATACAGATCGATGGTGGACGAGCTTGGAGCCGCTGCGGTAGTGGTTCCTGGGCCGTTATGTTTTTCGTATGTCCTTCCTGTATGCCCTCCCTGGAACCACAAGCAAGGCAAACCAGCACAGCTCCAGTGGTCTTCTCCAAACCAATCGAACACCGGATAAGATCCCACAATTAACATAAGGCCCTCTCTGCAGTGGAGACCCTACGCAAGTGCACATGCATACTATGGATAATCTGGCCTTGGCTAGCAAGCACATTTGTGCCTAGTTACCGAAATGGAGTTAGAGCTCACACTTTGCAGGTCAGGCACGTGCACCATCCACTAAACGCAAAGCATCATGCGCATCGATTTTTGCCCAATATCCATCTCTATCTTTTAATAGATAAACGTTTAGGCGTAGGTAAAAGTAAATGCGTCAGTTTATTAATTAGCATGAGTGAAATAGATTGGGACGAGTTTCGTTCTATAGAACATCTTAAGTCGATTTCATTAAATTGTGACTTTGATTTCTATTTCGGTTTTACATGGCCTCAAAACAGCGGTTTCGGTATCGGATTTTGCTACCCTACCCTTCCGCCCATTTTTCTATTTTTTTCTTCTTTTTGGTACCAGTAGTATTACTAGCTTCCAACTCGCTCCTGCTTTCACTTCAGCAGCATCATTGACCATGGGTCCTGCTGTGGATCCATTTTTCTCTATTTTCTTTTTTTCTATGACTAGACGTTTTGCTGTCATTTATAGTAGAAAATAATTATCTAAAAAATTAAAGAAATAATCTTTTATTTTTCGAACACTGTGAGATAATCCGACACAAAATCCTAATCGGTTTTGGTGTTGGTTTTCTGTTAAAACCGAAAATTCGGTTTCAGTTACCGACCCATTCTTACTAAATGGGAGGTCGAGGGATAATCATCTAACTAGAAAATCCCATAATTGGAAGAATGTATACCGTATAACAGTCTAAATAGAAATTCGTATAATGGAAAATCATCTAATGTCCCTGCCTCACTCACGCTACTGTGCTTGCTGCGGCTATACATATAACATCAGAAACCGCAGTTAGACTTTTATCCAGTTAGACTTTTATCCATTATCCATTATACAATATTCTGTTTAGATGATTTTTCCATTAACAATGTTCCGTTTAGATGATTTTCCATTATATGATATTCCGTTTAGACGATTTTCCAGATTTTTTATTTATGCAGATATTAGACAATTATCCCATCAGACGATTTTCCAGTTAGACGTTCGTCCGATGCCCCATAAATGGACACATTAGGGGTCAGAATTGTAGTTCACAGATGGTGCCTGAAGGTGCCACCATTCTACATGTGACTTTTTGCACTTTCCATGACTTAAAGGTGCTATGGGACCGTATACTACGCCACGCAAGAGGGGTGGATCTACGGAGTAATTCAGACGGAGGCGAGGTCAGTAAATTTGTGAAGGCACATAAGTAGCCTATTGGAAACTAGCAAAATGACAGGTTGGAGAGCAACAAAATGTCATCAAAAATGATAAAATTGCCAGGTTTTCCCAAATTGATACCATCTTAAACAGTAACTAAGGGGGAGAGGGTTCGGTGAAATCACTTTCCGGGGGGGGGGGGAACTAACCCTGTGTCAATGTGTTACGGGGGCTCAATCACAGTAGACATCAAGATAAGCACTGGCCTGTCGCCACATGGCGATTAACTTTTGTGATCTGGCGACCATTAACTATCTGTCTAGTCGCCAGATTGGAGACAAGAACTGTTAAACTAGCAAGCTTCAGCGCAGACTCCTTATTTATCTTGTTTAATCCGATTCTTTTACTTTAATGCTCACAGTAACATACGCCCAAATCCCCTATTTTTGTATCTCTTTATAGTAATGTAGGTGTTCGCCTAGGTAAGTAAAACCGTAAAAACGCGTCGCAACAATAAACAAATGAACAACTGGCAAGTGGCAACTAATCAAACCTAGCTAACCAGCAAGCGGCGACTGGTGAAAAATGATGATCTTGACCTATAAATCACAGCAAAATTTATGTGACGTCGTTAGAGTGTGGCCGGCCTCCATTACTTTGCGTACAAAAGTGACAATGGCACCATCTAGTAGGATATAATTACACTACTGGACTGGCTGCTAACAAGAGCTGCAAATTGTGAAAGACGATAACTCGCCTCAATCTATTTCACTCTTTCTATGAGTGGGCTAGCTACTAGGCTACTTTGGCAAAATAGAAACTTCACATTTACAAAGTCAACAAGTTTTCAGTGAAACATTTTCTTGAAGTTGTTTTGGGTTGTGTATCCTTTTCAGGGCAAAAAATGTGTATTTGTTAGTTGTCAATCATTAGAAAAATGAATTACTGTAGCCTACGCCCGAACTCACTCAGGAGTTGAATTAGCTTACAAAATATGTATATTTTTTTAATTGTTAAACCTCTGAATAATTCATTGATCTGTTGAAAGTAAAACTCTATATCGGTTGACTATTATTTAAAAAAAAATTCTGTATGCGTTGTTGCCTGAACAGCTAAAATTAAAACCGGTAAACAGCGATAACTGTGGTTTTGTAAAGTCACAATAAGCACTCAAATTACCTAAACCACCAGGCAGAACTCTGTTCACAGATCAACTGGAATTTCTGAAGAATGCACCGGTTTCCTTCCTCAGAAAAAAAACGCAGAAGACGGAGGAAAAGTGAGCTCTCACAGGATGTAGTGTAAACAAAATATCAAAATGACGCGCGTGAAGGAGCAGACCACAGATCTATAAATCATAGCGTCCAAGGAAACGCGCACAGAAGCGGAATCTCCTTGGATGCGATGATTTTTAGATCAGTGGTCTGCTCCTCCATGCAAGTCGTTCGAAATTTTGTTTACACGATGTCATGTTCTGAGGAAGGAGAACAGTCTATTCTAAGTTTTTTACCTACTTTATTTTCATTTTTTATTTGGTTTTGTTACAGGTCGTCTCACCGTCATGGAGGCTAGCATTGCCACTCGGTGCAGTTCCCTCACGAGATATTACAGCTGCTTCAGTTGTAAGTTTCTACTCTTAGAATGTGTAGATAGTTGAAAAATGCTTTTTATGTTCCAAATAAGAGCGGGGGGCCTGCCATCTAATAGTTTTGGAGTTGGCTATTGTACGCATCGATTAAATGATAAACTTTAACCTAAATCTGAAATGATTTTTAGGTTTAGAAAATATGACCAAAGCATACATTTGGAAAGGCTAGTCGTACATTTTTTAACCCTTTGCGTGCCACGATTTGTCTACAAATAAACCATCCCAGGCCATGATTTCGCGGTGATAAGTACAAGCCCTGACATCGTCAGCTTGATAAAATTGTTAAAAATTGTGTAACAAATCTTCTTATGTGCAATTTGTTGTTTTAATGGAAACAGATGCACTCATTTTTTGGTAGTACGATTAATTGCCCACGGGATTCTAAAAATTACGTGAAAAGATCTGAAACGGGCAACAAAACCATTATGAGAATTAAACGGGCGTCATGACGTTCGTGGTCTCCCAGAGGCATTTATTGAGGACGTCGTATGACGTTCGTGGTCCACGAAGGGTTAAACATGGACATGGATTAGACTGCGATGTTGGACGTGACAATGTATTCAGTTGTAGAATTATTAGTACGATAAGTTGTAAATTTGAAAAAACGCAAGTTAGCTTAGAATTATTACTCATTCACTATCTCTTTCGGAACTAACGTTAAATTACTTACCTGACCGTGGTTGTCATAAATTTATAAAATGCCAAGTGATCAGTTTAGAATTATTGATGTCACTGTCTGGCTCTCTGTGACAGTAAACTTCATTACCATACTTATCTGACCCGGCGGTTTTTTTTATAGAAAAAAAAATATGAACTATTTTGGTTTTCTGAACCGATCGGTGCTGCAGCCAGAGGAAGGGTCTAGAGGATTAAAAAAAAAAAGCCAGGAGGCAGAAAAGGATAAAAAAGAGCTACATGCTTAAAAAAAGGTAAAAAAAAAAAAAAGTCTGACAAACCAAAAGAAGAAGAAAAAAAATCCCCAGGGAAAAACCCCTCAGCGTGCTCTTTTATTGAAAATTACCCGTGCCCTCTCGGATGTCTGTGCACGCTACTGCAACTTGGATTGTTATAAATTTATAAAATTTAAAAGGGCTAGTTTATAGTTATTGCTTGATTTTCGTGGACTTTTTCTGGCTCCCTAAACATGTTACAGCCTATCTGAATAAGGTCTAATTCGTACGTAGTTAAGTCTCTCTGGGTGCTAGTGGAATACAATTTTGTGTGCACATGAGGACGTGCAATCACACCTCCATGCTAATCTGCGAACAGATATGCCAAAATGTTTGTTTTATTTTTAGGAGTTTGTGTAAAGCAGTAAATTAATACCATAATCTTTGATAAGTTTCGAAACAAGCCCTCTTTGACAATGGTTTCCTCGTAATTCTCATTTACAGTTATCTATGATTCACCAGATTTCAAGTAAAAGATTGTAGTTATATGTCGGCAAAGTTTCTTGGACATAAAAACTAAAAAGTTTAATTCTACAAATTAAACAAATAATATTACTGGTAATCAGAAGAGTGGTTTGGAATTTACATGTCCACAACTCATGACGGCTGCAGTTTCATGATATGCATACACTTAACTGAGCTAGTCCAATCAGACGGCTAAGCAGTACTTTTCATTCGTCATTGGCAATCTTATTACGATGTCGCTACATTGCCAGCCGTTTCGCATTATTTGTACTGTGTTACCAAGCCATGCTCATTTGTGCGGCGAATGTTTAAGGAAAATAATAAAAATCAAAGATGGCTGGCTGCAACAATGAAGTTATTTTCAATAGTCTCCCAGTTCCCCTTGTACCCAGTAGGAAACAGTTTTTACTAAATACTCAAAATGGTTAGCTGACGCATTGTTTTCTGAAACATTTCTATTTTCAACAAAAAAAAATCTTCTCTCTTCGGCCACACCTACCTTAGGGAGAGAAAAAGGTGGTGGATCCCGACCCCAAAGGACAAGGACTTTCGGTAGTACTGAATGACGAAAATCATTCATTTTGATGCACCTCTAAATGTAGTGAATGAGCACGTAGATCTTTGATTTGCTGGATCGGGGCAGGGTGCCATATCAATTATACTTTTATGTATTTGATATGTATCAGTGATGTGTATTGTGATATTTGTTTATAATAGTTTATCTGAAAATGTAGTTTAAGGGTGTACCGATCAGCTTTTTTCCACGAACCTCTACCAAGCATTTCAGTAAAAAAAAAAAAATGACACGGTATGCCAAACTGATCACTAATGTCGATATTGTCGAAGTTCTCACTGTTAACATTATCAAGAACCAATAATATGCGTATGCAAAGTTCTAATTACAGTGTTCACAAATTGTAACTGTTCCAGTTGTATGTTAATTATTTGGAACTAGCGAAGTCGATAGCTACTGAAGCATATGCAGGCCTGCTTATGGCGGGCTGTCAAGAATAAATTATATCTCCATAACTTACAAAGTTTAGTGACAAGACAATTCCAGTTAAATTAAAATTGAAAATACGCATTACCAAAAGTAGTCTACTTCACTTGGTCTGTTAAGCTTGGGATTATCCGCAAATTTTGGGTTCCGTCAGTTGTGGTGGTGGTTGGCCGACAATCTTCCATCTTGTTTAGGCTTCTAACCACTGACTTGTAACCTAGTTGACCATGTTGTTTTCTTTCAAATTTCCACGCTGATGCTTCTTCTTGGCCTGCGTCAGTCTGTTGTGGCGATGGTGGCTCCCGTTCTTCTTGTGTTGGCGTTTAGTGTTGCTCCCCGTGTGTGGTGAGTTTGGCTGTCAGGATCCTCACAACATATTTTGTCCTTCATCTTTGGTTGTCTGCGGTTTTGAAACTGGTCGGGGTGCCTCTTGGACCAGTGCTGGGTTTCTGTTTTTCGGCTGAGTGCCATTCACAGTTCTTCAGTAACTATGGTAACACACTAAGATTACATTTTTAGGTAGAGAGAACTCGAAAATCGCATTATCACGTTTTCACCACTGACCTATATATCGCGTCTGTTTCGTGAGCTACCTGCTGCTCAGCTTGATCGCCAGATCTGGCTAACTAACCTGTCGATGCTGGGATAAGAATGGCCAAAAGTGTTCATCAATGGAATCTTATTCTTGTCAAACTTACTGGAAAGGAAAGGAACTTATGGAAGTTTGTGGTCCATTTTGGTCTCCACTGTGCATTGGATGCTGCTGTTCCACAACGAGTCGCGTGTTTGGCGTACAACTTCTTTCTACCTGCTCAGGACGGGCTGTCGTAAACGTAGCCTATCTTTTGCATATCTAGTCTAGAGTGGTAGTTCGGGATGCTGGTGACTCGTGGGGAAATTGGAGTACAATCTCCACGAGTTCCGGTGAGCAGGAGCACTTTATGGGGATCCTTTCTCTTAGAGGTAGGCTTTGTCGAGGAAAGTCATGTACACGTTCGAGAGGAGTGTCTTCAAGCTTTGCCTGTCAAGTTCTTTTTTGATGGGGCTCATGTCAGTTCTACAAACTGACTCCTCGATTTCCGGAAGATGAGGTCATACGGTCAGGCAAAAGTGCCATTATGAATATCCAGGAGCCTACACACCAGTGAAGGGCTTGACACCCAATCTGACAGCCAAACTCAACACACTCTGGAAGCAACCTCAAACCGCAAGAAAGAGAAGAAGAAAGGGAGCCACCATCACTGCAATATCAGACTGATGCAACCAAGAGGAAACAAGGCACGTAAATTTAGAAAAACACAACTTGGCCAACTAGGTTACAAGCCAGTGACACTTCTCAGACACCTGAAGAAGGTGAAAGATATTGGACCAACAACCACCAAAAATTTGCTGCTACTCCAAGCTCAAAAGACTACGAAATTTTTGGTAATACATATTTTCAATTTAAATTTTTTTTCCAGCCAAAGTGGTGGTTAAAAAAAATATATTCCGTCAACAGTAAGGCTGTACTGGTACCACTTGACTCCATTTGGTACCGACACTGAGTCCGGTACCATAAAAATACAACAGATTCCTATAGCGGTATCCCAGAAAGATTGCTTTTACTGCCAAAGAATAGGCTAAATAATTTGTTCTTGGGATGTAAACATACATGAAATTGCACAAGTTGGTGCAGTACTGCAAACTGTTTGGAGAAAAACTGTCCACGAGATGTGTTAAGCTTTTTGAGGCAGTGGTACCTATAAAATGTGTGGGCCACATGTCATGAGCATGGTATTGCTGAGCTACTGGTATCGGAACTGGTACAGAGTAACTCAACATGCTTTTGTTAACCTACCACTGAACAAACAAGTTAACGAAATGGTAAACTTTTTTTCAACGACGTGACAAATATCACGATACATTTCAAAATATAGTGTTTTGGTTTTTACCAAAACGTTGATATTTTTAACTGCCGATGGATATATTTCCACATCCCTGCTAACTTAAAGTAAGATTTTTGTTATTTTGTTGAATTCTGCATGTGTTGCGACATGTGATTGTATGCTTTGTTGTGTTTGGCGTCTGCTACTGCATTCATGTGGTATAAGGTGCCTAAAAACTGTTTTGTGTTTGTTAATTGTACTCATGCTTGATTTCCTTTGTTTGAGTTTATGCATGCGATCCACAATCCAACAAATTTTGTGCTGGTGAGTGCTTTTTTTAAACATTTTGTCCTTTTAATTTTTATTTTATAACCTTCTTTGTTTCCTCTTCTCTCTTACGCCTGTGTGTAAGGCCAATTTAATTAATGAACTTTCTTATATATATCGCTGTTACCTTTCTGTAATTGGGGTGCAACTGCCTGCTGCTGCTTTGTAAAATCTGTAATTTTCTGTTCTGCATGCCTTTTTTTGCATGCCAGGAAGCTTGACTGAAAATATGTATTTTATGGAAAGTTCTGGATTCTGACTTTGGTGCTTCACACAAGTGTGTTATTAGGCTGATTCAGTGTCTGTAACGTATAGTGATAAATAAATTAATTTTAAGTTGAAAATTGTTGAAGATGAAACGTACTGTTTTTCTGTTAGACTGCAAATAATGAAGAGAGATTTTTTTTTTACCACTTGTAACGGCATGTTTACTGGTTTTTAGGGGTGTATGCAGGAACTGTTTATGGAGACGGCACAGACGATGCATGAAGGGGCACCGTGTCCAAAATTTTGTGTTATTTTTTGGGAGCAATTTTCTTTTGTTGATAGTTACGTCTGGTTTGTCCCATCCACTTACTTTCACCTCTTAAAATTCATTCAGAAGGAGCCAGATGGCCCTTTTGGGGGAGGCACATGCCCCTTGTGCAACGCCCTTGCGTATGCCCTTTGCTGGAAAAAAACTAGAACATGGAGATTACTCATCATGCTCACTTTCAGAAACAGGATACTGTCTGTATCTTGCAAATTTTTGATTGTTTATCAACAAACTTCATTAGGCACGGCTTAGAAAAATGAATGCTCTGGTTACATCTGCTTGCTTGAAACGAACGTCCATAGCCCCCGATATCTACAAGGTAAGCTCACGCAAGTGGCAAGGCCACCTATATTTATGGTGGCCATGTTCCTTGCGTGTGCTTACCTTGTAAATATTGGTGACCATGGACGTTCTTTTCAAGCAAGCGGACGAAAATTACGAGGATGTAACCAGCGAACTCGTTTTTCTGGACCGTGCCTGGTGAAGTTCGTTGATCAACAATCGAAAATTTGCAGGATACAGACAGTATCCTGTTTTTGAAAATGATCATGATGAATAATTTCCGTGTTCTAGATGTTTCAAAATAATTCCAGTAAGCCTAACGGTTTATTTTGTGATGCCCTTGCTGGTTTTCATTAATAAATTTTTTAGTTTACACCAAGAATATTTTTTTGTTACTTTGGCTTGAAATAAGTTTTTCTTTTTCGGCAATTTTCGACCTTGCTCTAGTAAAACTGGACTGAATACATTGCTTGAGTACACTTGTGTGAAGATACCTACATGTCTGCAGTTGATTTATGTTTTAGGTAAACAAGTCACTTTCACAAGGTATGGTAACCTTTCTTTTGTTTGACTTCTCAAAACATTCTCTATTGTTGATACAGTACTTACAGCAGCTTTTAGTTATGCACAATTCTAGTCTTTGTAAACCTAATATGGCACTACATTATTAACTTCTAAGCTAGAAGTACTGTGATGGCTGCTGGTTGATGAAAATGATTGATTTGTTTTGGTTATTTAAATTAAAGGCTGCACCTTTGACAGCGAAATATGGCGGACGTCATCACGTAACAATGCTCCCTGGACATGGCATTGGACCAGAAATGATGGCTTACGTTCGAGAAGTATTCCGGTAAGGAAAAGAAAAACAAATTCGGACATCAAAAAGCACTGTATCGACTGTTTTTGTTCAGAAAGGAAAAGGAACAAAACTTTTTTAAGCAGCTTATGTCAATTATACAGTATATTTTTAAATAATTTGTTAGACTCTGGTTTAAGTGGAAACTGGTGAAGCTCGGTTTTTGTTCTTGAATTTATTCCTGACATTGAAAGGAGAAGCGATTCGTATTCAGTACCATTGTATTCAATACTATGACGGCAAAGTATTGAATACAATGGTTTTCAAGCATGCATAAACTGGGTTCTCAAGATTTGAGTTAAACTTTCAGTAACTTCCTGGTGGACTGTTTTTACCGGCTTACCGCTCCATCTTGTCCCTCTCCTGTTTTATTTATACGAACCTGTTGTTGGTTGGTAGTAAGATGCTGCTTTTATTGGTGTTGATTTAATATACCATAGACATTTTCGGAAGTTTTGTTTCTTGCTTTCTTTAAAGTGAATCTTCATTTTGGCTTACGTTCATTTAATGATGCTAAAAGTGTCCATACAAAGCTGTGATTTCATGCTGTGCTTGGTTTCCCATCATTGTTGTTCTGACAACAATGATCCACATCACTTATTACCGATGAACGGAGCAACTAGTTCAAACTCGTCGAGCCAACTGAGATAGCTCGGAGCTGACTGAGCCACTTGGCTCAGAGTTTCAACTGGTAGCTCCATTTGTCTGCAATGCTGTTGGCCTATTCTAGGGTCAGAATGTCATGGTGATGCAATACTGAAATTACTTATCCAACAAGTGTAACGTGTTACCGTTCTCCAGTTGTTGTGTAAGTCACCTTGTCCTTTTGCCAAGAACGAAAATCACTCCTGTAACACCCTAGCAATGAGTTTTAGTGATTGGGAAGTTACCATTACAAACATTGTTACCGAAGAGTTTCAAAATGGTCAAGTCACAGAACTTGTTTTTCAGCAGCAAATTTTCAACCATGACATGGGTCTTCAGGTTATGATTAAGAATTCACTGCTGAAAAACTAAGTTATTCACTTATCACATCTCTGAATTGAAATCTAAAGCGTGAAAAACTACGTTGGGTAGCTCTCAATACTTGATTTCCTGTTACTCGTATCCACGTGAGGATGTCACTGCAACCCGAACCCAAGAACTCAAAAAATGACATCAGGCCATCACCCAACACCAAATCAGCTGGACTCGAACCTCCACGCTACTGGTGTCAAACTTGTAGACTACCATTTGAGAGCCTTAGAATCAATTGTGATCCATCACTGCATTTCCCTAATGAATATTTAACCCCCGGGCTTGTACCCTCATCCACCCAAACTGCAACACCAAGTAGAAACCTGAAAAAAGCTGCCCTCCCCGTAAACCAATTAAAAATTAGTGGTTTGCACTACCAAGTTTGAACTCGGCAACTCTGACGTAGAACTTGAAGAATCTGAAATCTCAGTGAAAGCTTGACGACGACAAACGTCGTGGACCATGGAGTCCAGCCAATGTCTACGTTTGTTGTACCAAACAAGTTGTTTTCTGTGAAAATAGATTTATACTCTTTTCACATTGGGTCTCATAAGTTTCAAAGTAAAACCGTTTACGGAGTTCTTGTTCTTTGCACTTTTTTTTTTCTTTTGGCAAGTAAGGCTTAGGAAAACAAATGTTTTGGTTCTCAGGCATATTTTTTACAAGTTAAAAAAAGGTCCCCGGTCCCTATTTTCTTCGTGATAGTAAATTCCTAAACTATTCCAAACTACAACTGAACCGGATGTTTGTGCAACTTAACGTGTCATTGGGTACAACTGCAGGTATTAATTCTGCACCTCTAAAAACCTTTTTGAGCTGATTGAAGTGGTTTACGGAAACATCCAAAGTTACCAAATAAAAATAAAGAAGGTGTCTGGCGTTTAGGTCACCCCCCCCCCCAAAAAAAAAAAATTGCCTTGATGATTTATGGCACCTATAATGCAAATGTTGACCTAGTAGACTGACACATGTTCTATTATGATTTCAGGTACGCTGGAATTCCTATTGATTTTGAAGAGATTAATATGGATGCTCAAAGAGACGACATGGATGAAGTGCATATGGCTGTCACATCTATAAAGAGGAACGGCGCTGCTATTAAAGGTAGGAATTTCCTTTGGCAAATGCCTGTGGCTGTGAATTGAAAAACCGGCAACCGGCGATGACAGTGATTGATTGAAGACAAAGTTAAATACATAAATCACCATTTGTACAAAACACTACAGTACTTGAATTTTCGAGGATAACCCGTTCCTCTTCATCAGAAGTCGAAAAAAAACTTGTGACATTTTCATGACGAGTGTCAATCGTTATTTTGAAATTTTGACTCCAGTCCAGAGTGAACCACTGATCTCTACGTTGTATCTGGAGGTGTTCTATGCAGGTTCCAGTGCTCGTTGAGCTTGGCCATCAGAACCGGTCGTACAAGTCCTTCAATCAAGTCATTTGAAGGGCCTGTGAGGTTCATGAGTGGTATTCTTTGTCGCAAAAACCTCTTAATAGACAGTGATTCAAGTAGGGATGTGCCGATGTACTGATACCGATTACTGTCAAAACTGAATACCGATAACTGCCGATATACCACTAAATAATGATTATTTTGCAAAACATGAAAGTGTAATACAGTTTCTGCTGCCGATGTACTACACGAAAAAAAATTGCTATTTTCCCCAGACCTTACCCCACAAAAAGTGCACGCAGCCAAACATTTTCTGCACAATTGTAAAGATGTAAAAATATAAATATGTGAAAATGTTGATATTAATTAATGAACAGACGAGCACTTTACGACATATTAGGCCTAGTCCTAAAATATCAGTGAGTATCAATATTTCTTATATATTTGCAAGCCACGTTTCTTTAAAACTGTAAGTTAAATGGTTTTTAATACATAACTTCAGAAGAGCTAACGACTTGTAGTTTGCACCATTAGAAAGCTGGCGAAAAAAGGAACAAAATGATGTATTTGAACGTCAAAATCAGTCAATATTTTGCGAAGTTATTGTCGTTTCCGTATACGTCGAAAAAAGTGTGGCGCATATTTGAGCCAATACGGTGTATCGGCACATCGGAATTGCCTCCGATAACTGGCAATACCGATAATCGGCACATCCCTAGATTCAAGTGCCCTTAGGTGGGCTTCTTGTGCAGTGTTGGAATGGAGCAGTATGGAAAATAACGATTGACACTCATGTAGTGACATTTTCAAGTTGTTTTTCGATTTGTGATGAAGAGGAACGGGGTATCCGTGAAAATTCAAGTACTGTAGTGTTTTGTACAAGTGGTGATTTATTATTAATTCCCTGTGAATAAAAATTGAGGTCCTTTTTTTTTAAATTTCTGAAGACTTGCGCGATTTTGTTCTGCACCTTCTGTCATAAGGGCATTCCCAAATTACCGGGTAGGCAAATCCGACAGAGGATTCGCTCATTGGTACCAGAAACTTTGAAAAAGATTATTTAAACCTCAAAGCGCTTTATTTTTTACTAAACCCATCTTTAGAGACAATAACACTTACGCCAACTTGGAAGTCTCAGATTACTTCTGTACTGCGAATTTTTGGCAGGATTCACTACAGTTTTTCAACTAAGTCTTCCGTCTTCATCAGGCACTGGTTGATTAGCGCACTAACGTAACATCACTAAGATTTGAAAAATGTGTAGTGGGCCAACTGCCAGTTACGTTGACAGTGGCTCCATCTTTTTCCTTCTTTAGGTGGTGGAGGGAGGTAGGCTTTCCACATGTAAGAGAAACCAGAGGTGAGCTGTGGTGTGGTAATATTGGCTATTCCTTTATGTGCAGGTTCTTGGATATTCATGAGTTTCACATGATTGAATCTTTCTGAGAAACTGAATAGTAAGGCATTCGAGAGCTCGTAGGTGTGTTTGATTTGGAAAGGCTACCTCCCTCCACCACCACCACCTAAAGAAGGAGAAGAGAGGGAGCCACTGTCAACGTAACTGGCAGTTGGCCCCACTACACATTTTTCAAATCTTAGTGATGTTACGTTAGTGTGCAAAGAAAAGCCCGAGAATCTGGTAATTTTGATCAGAAGAGCCGTGAAAATGGGGTTATTCGTTGTGTACGAATCCTGCCCCTGTTGTGGTAGCAAACACAGTGCAGAAACATTTTCCCCCTAAGATCTTGATAGTATCCTGACTAGTACGGTAAATGTAGTAATGTTTAGTTAATGATCGGCTGCAATTGGAGACTTGGGCGTTGCAAAATTTCCAATTTGCTTAGAACATGTCTGATATTAACATACAGTAAAGACTACTACACAATGCTTTTAACTATTATTAAGGATGATAAACAAAATACCGGTGTTGTTTTAATGAGAAAAGGGTGCTGAACTTGGCTCAAAACTGTGCAACAATCTGTTAATTGATATTCTAAACAATAAGCCAACTTTTATTTTCTACTTGGATAGCATGTTTAATTAAAATCCACCAAAAACTGGTGTAAGAGAAGCCGACAAGTTTCCAAAAAGGGTCAGCCTTTGAAAGTAGTGATATCATTTAAACAGGAAAGGCCGCGAAGGTTAATCCTGTTAGCCAAGTTAATTGCACCGAATAATAGTGCAAAAGTTAAATGAAAACTAGAAGATTGCTACTTCAATTGTTGTTGTTGGAAGACCTGTCCCCTTTCCTTAAGAGACCGTCTTAGCAGATTTCTTTTATTATTATTATTCAAGCAATCTTCAAGTTTTTCATTTAACGTCCACAGTATTATTCGGTACGATTAACTTTGACAATAAGATTAACCTTCGTGGCCTTTTCCCGGTTGAATGATATCGCTACTTTCAAAGGCTGACCCTTCAAGTTTTGCTGGCAATGATAGATTCCCAGTCTCTTTTCTGTTGCAACTTCCGTTGTTTAGTTACCATTGTGTATTCACGTACCTTAGCAATTGTATACTATAAAACTCACTGAACGGTATCCAACCAGCAACCACGGTTAGTTTATTTACCATGTTGTTGAAGCAAACTGTTCAATAATTGCAAGAAAAGTTATTTTGTTAAAACTCGAGAGAATTGTTGCGGTACATAATTACTGCAACTGCGCGTATATAACACTTGGAGACCCGACTGTTAATAGAGCATTGATTTCTCCCGCGAGAGTCTCGATATTGACCATACAATTGTCTTTTCCTTGCAGGCAATATAGAAACAAAGGTTAATCGTCCAAATTTCTTGTCCAGGAATGTGGAATTAAGGTAAGATAACCTGTGAGTCTAGATTGAAATTAAAATTTAGTTGAAAAAGCAGTAGTTGTTAAGGTCTTTCACTGCATACAGGAATGCTTAAAATAATAAAGGGAAACATTTACCTTTACATATGGTAGTCCATGGATCATAGAAATGAACCTTCCACACTAGTACTAATGCCTACGCAAATGGTGGGCTGGCTTTGTTAGGATTTCCTGGTAACCCGAGAGAAGCGGGCCAAATACAGCTGACGGGATTGGTCTAACAGGATGAAATCATGTCACCAACCTAAATAAGCTCCATGTGGGTCTTATGTCAGGACTATATGGGCTAACATAAGCTACCGTTTTGTCGTCTTGTTGGTTCAGAAATTTCATTGTAAAAGAGTAGAACCTCGATTATCCCAACTCCCATTCTTACAAAATATTCATAAATGTACTGGAATAAGCTTTGACTTTGCTTTATTTATGTTCCGGGAGTCATGTCATAGTTGACAAACACTAAAACTGAGTAAAGAAAAAAGTTTTCCTCTTTTGTTTTGCATGTAAATTGGATTATGCGAACACCGTACGCTCCCAATTAGTTCGGATAATCGAGGTTCTACTGTATTAGTAAAAATAAAATCCACAATAAACTACCAATTAGGAACACTCTGTCAGATGTTTGTCAATTAAATTTTCAGTGGTGAACCGACCACCTTCACCAGAAGTACAAGGCTACTAGAAGTCACATTTTGAAACATGTGCATACAATCTGTATATTCCATCTTCTGTCCAGGAGGGAGCCAAGTTCTGGCCTCACCAGTTGGGTGACATCATCGTAGGAAGCGCTAGCAACGCTCACAGATAGTCATCGAGCAACACATTGGGTCCTCACTAGAATAGAGGGATTTTCCCACTAAATTACATGCTCAGTTTTCTGTGACGCTGAGCAATCCCATTTTAACCCTTTAAGGACTGCATTTGCGCTAAGGTCTTGTAGGGAAAAAGTCGTAGCTTCTCACCCACATGTAGTAAGGGAATGAAACCTGTGTCATTTGTTTCCTTAATAATCTGGCCTTCATACCCATTTTTTAGTCTTACTGAAAATTGGTTGGAAGTTTATGATTTGACCTGTAGAAGTGCTGTGAACAATGATTTTACAGCGGGCGCATCCGTCCTTAAAGGGTTAAGCTGTAAGTGTCTGAAGGAACATGAAATTTCATGGAAAAATTCTCTGTCCTACTGACATCCAATGTGCTACGTGATGACCATCTGTGAGCGTTAGTGGTGTGCTATTACGAGATTCCATGTTCATGAAGTCTCCCCGATGTACCTTGTTAGCGCTTCCTACAACAATGATTAACTATCTGGCAATTAAATATCCAGGACCGTCCAATTCCGTGGGAGGTTGCTAAAATATCTTGAAATTGTGCAAATTTTGTGGTAACTTATCAAAATCTTTGTTATTGTTAATTACAGGCAGAACCTTAAATTGTTTGCTTATGTGATGCACACAAAAAGTTTTCCTGGGATTCAAACACGCCATAAGGATGTGGACATCATCATCATCCGACAAAATACTGAGGGAGAATACTCCATGCTGGAACACGAAGTATGTCATACTTAATGGTGGTTTAGTTGCAACTTGTCTAGGCAGCTGAACCATAGTTTCATCCATACTTTCTGCAGTTTCATTCATTTAGTGGAATTTTCTGAGGAAAACGAGACTGTAGGAAGCAAAATTGAAATAGTTCGCCCAAGCAAAGAAGTAGGGATCTGGAAATGCACTAGTGTTGGGCGCTACCAAAACTGCAACAGTAAAATGTTAAAATACCTGTATTGTTTTAATATGGGAAAATAGGTGCTGAAATTATAACAATAGTTCATTCAGCCCTTGTGTTGTAAAGATCAACAATGGTAAAATAGGAATTCTAAACAATGCACAAAAGTGGACCCAAGTAAAGTTTGTTGTTCCCACAGCACTATAATATCAGACACTGCCTCATTTGTGAGTACTACCAGAGAAAACTGAGTACCAGGGTTTTAAGCTTGGTACCGGTACTGGCTGAAAATTTTCTGGTCACTAGCCACAATCTGAATAGCATTAACAGAAAAATAATTTTGAGTTCAAAGTTCAGTAGCCTACTTGGGCTACGTAAATGAA